>CAKOAT010955154.1:53722-80843 GCA_932364175.1 Eruca vesicaria subsp. sativa | reverse complement strand
TATGTTTGTAACTCGCTGATGGCCCCTGCGGCCAAAGCCTTTGTAATTCCTTGTAATGATCGCAACGCTCTTACACGAATCGGAAATAAGATCGACTTTCCTTATAAATTCGTTTTACTATGTTTTTCATATTTTTCCGCATTTATTAGGTTACTTGTCGTTGGCTTTCGCAGAGATCCGGTTCCTCTGGAAAATTAGGGTTTTCCTAAGTTTCCTTATTTAACGGAAATCGACAAGTTTGAATTTCGGTTCCCACAAACGTAAACGGATCATCCATTCACAAAAAACCGCAAAGCGGTAGGGATTCAAAGCCACAAGAGGCCAATCTCAAAACACAAACATGGCCATACACGGCCAGAACGAAACAATAATCTATAACAAAAAAACAAAGAGATCGAAACATTGATCACCTTCTGGAACCTGGACATACCCTTCACCAATTGCTTCATCTAAGCTCGGGGTCGCACCATCTCCGCGTTCCTCGACCACATGATTTTGTCCCTCTAGGTCTTTGAACACGTCGGAACGAAACATTCGGACTTCAGGTCAGCGAAGATAAGGTCGAACCCCCATCCACGGCCGCCATGTCTTCCTTGCAAGCGGATGAATGGTGAGTATTGTGGAACCATCATGAAGGATGCAATGGTTGTTAGTGAGCAAGAAGGTCTTGATGAAGAGTCTTCTATTGAGAAGTGTCCTGAGCACTTTGAAAGTGCTAAAAAAGAGGAGGTGAGTGAAGTCACAAAGGCTACTTCTGGGAAGAAGATGATGAAAGAACTTCACCCTCCACCTCTTGATAAGATGCAACACACTCTCACTCTTCAGCCAGTGGAGCTCAAAGATGGAGTTATTAAGTGTGAGATCAAATGCAAGGGAAGGTCTAAGCCATTCTCAAATGAAAAGGCCATCATAACTCCTCAGCTTCAAGATGATCCAATCAAGCTTCAAGAGCTTCTCTCTCAAGTCCTTACCGTCACTCTGGAGGGTGGGAATGACCCTCCTTCCCACTAGCCAAGTGAAAAGGTAGTCAAGCTAGAGACTTTAAATAAGCTCACTTGGGACGAAGTCCTATGATTATCCATTGTATATAGTATCTATCTTTTCTCTTGTTTTAATGTGTTTGAATAAGTTTAAGGGCAAGTTTAGGGGAGATCAAAATCGTCCCAATGGTCATGTAAAAACTTCCAAGGTCACAACAAGCCCTCCATCCTCATTCCTTTCTCTCATCAAGCAAACTCCAAGTAAATGCATCCTTACATTTATACATATTTAGTTCTTTTATTTCTCTTTTGATCTCTCTTCCAAGTTTACTCTCACACAAGGGACTGTGTGAAGTAAGTTTGGGGGAGAGTCTACTATCTCACATTTTGTTTTGTTTTGTTTACTTGTCATGAATCTCATGTATTGCATTGTGCACATTTATCTGAATAGAAAAACCATAAACAAAATTGAAAATTTTCAAAAACACAAAAACAAGCATTTAGATGAATATTTTTCTTTCATTTGCATCTTTATGATTTAGTCTAGAAGCATATAGATTGCATTCATGCATTGAGAGATAACCTTGTAAAGAACAATTTTCTAGAGCTCAAAGTGACACCATGGTTAAACATATCAAGTAGCTTAAGCATCTCTTGAAAGCCTTACACGCTTCGAGCCTTGAAAACTCTTCTTGAAACTTGTTTGCTTGCTTGATATTGACATTTTTCTTGAAACCAACCCCGAGCTGAACTTGAATTTAATGAACTTAATCTCTTTCTTGCATAAGGGCACTTGTATACTTAGTTATGGATCATACACATTTGGGTTATCTTATTCCATTTACCACTCTTTGTTAACCCAAATGGCACTCCCATACCCTTAAACCCTTACCATTCCTTGAAGCCAACATTAATTTGCTTGAGTGAGGCTTTTTTTTTTGAAAGCTAGTCATGTGCAAAATTTGAGAGTATTAGGAGCGACAATGGTCTGTTCTTATCTTAGACTAGCACCAGGACCTCATTTCAGCTAGCACATAGGATGGTTGTTGGGTTTGTGAGCTTGATTTTGATCTTGGGATTGGGGTGTGAAAAAAAATGAAAAGAAATGATCCAAAAGAGCACGAAAAAGAAAAAAAACCACTAGGGATGTTATAAAAAAACAAATGAAAGAGAAAAGCTCTATAAATCTAAAATGGAATCCCCTATAGAACTAAAAGAAAAGAAACATAAAAGACTGGGGAAAGAAAAAGAAAAAGAAAAAAAAAAGAAATAAGTAGAGCTAAGTGAGAAAATAAAGAAAAAGTCCCTAGTTGGTTAAAATAAGAAAGAAAAATGTTCATTGTGTGAGTTATGAAAGTGGGTGATCTTTGGGGTTTTAGATGGTGAAAAGAAGAAGGATAGAGCTTGAAATCATTTAGGAAGGGGATCGGAATGATGAGAAAAAGTCATTGTATGCATGAATTGCTCATTTTCTTAGATAAAGTTTGCATAATAATCTACATACTATCTTTGAGTGTAAGCCACCATGAAAAATGCATTTGAAACCCCTCTTGTTTCACATTAAACCATTTCGTTCACCAAGCCAAATGATTGAGATCATGTACCATTTGAGAATTCGCCTTGTGTGTGTGTGAATGAATGTGAGAGTTGGTTGAAGGAACTTGTTGGTTGATGAGTATTGCAACTTGTGTAAAAGCGTAAGAGTATTGATAGGCCAAGAGAAGCTAGAGTATAATAAGAGAATGTGCTCATGCTATTTTCTATGTTTCTTTAGGATTTCAAGTTGAGTTTTAGGAAGTGTATATTTTGGCTATGAGCTCCCACCTTCAAACCTCTCCTCTTATGAGTTCTTGAAAGTTCACTTGAGGACAAGTAAAGAACAAGTTTGGGAGAGTTGATGTATTGCATTTTATGGTTTTTATCAGTGTTTTTTCATTCATTTGAGTTTATTTAGGTTGCATTTAGATGTCTGTATTCCATTTGCATATTGATTTGCATCTTCCAGATATTGGAGTGGTTACTTTTGGATTTTAAAGGAAATGGAAAAGATTAAGCCACAAGAGGTTGAGATATCTACTTGGATTAAGGTCTTATATATATATATATATATATCTTCTGAAACTCATTTTTTCCAAGAGATAGTAAATTGAGTAAGCTTTCCAATGGAAGTGGTCTCAGGTCGATCAAAGTTGCATGCTAAGAGTTATGGCTAATTAATTTACTGGACACATATCAGTACTCGAGCAAACCTGGTGGCCAGCTCTGCCCGCCAGCCTCAACCAGCTTCCATCGACCTAACTTGCGGCCTGCCAGCGTCCAAGCCATGGGTCCAATCTCGACGGCCAGCGTCCCAGCGTCCGAACCAGGCGGCCGCACTCCTCGCTGACCTCAACCAGCTCTCATTGTCCAAAGTTTGTGTGTCCCCAGCGTCCAAAGCCAGCGGCCAAGCTTGCCTGCCCAGTGTCCAGCGTCCAAACCCAGCGGCAAAAGTTTCCCCCAGGCCGGCCTATCCGCCCAAAATTTTCTGGGTCGATCCGGATTTATCAAGTTGACCCGGTTCGACTTATCTAGTCTATAAATACTGTTTAGACCTAAATTTGTAGATCTCTCTTGTATTCTCTCTAAACATAAACCTATTTTGGGAGAAAACTTGAATCTTTTAGTAATTTAATCTTTCTTTCTTGAGTTATTTGAGTCTACTTCATCTTCTTATCATGATTAGTCTTGAATCTATCATGGGTTTAAGCTTAATCATGAAGATTAGTGAGTCGACCACTTTTGAGTTCATGTGTTAGGGAGATTAAGGGTGATTAAGTGTAGATCTAGGGTGTTTATAGATCCTTTTTATTCCTTGTTTGTTGAGTGATCTTAAAACTATTTAGGAGTTGGCATCTCTAAAATAGAACTTTAGGCATTTCCCACCCACAAGGTGTATGATGAAATGCATGAACCAACTTTGCAAAGATTTTAACATTCTTTACCAAAGAGATTTGTTGTTAAAGGTGTTAGGATATATAATAGACTTGTTATTAATGATTGCTTTAATAATATTCAACCAAAAAGATTTGATGCTTGAGTTATTTTAGCAAATGAACATTCATCTTGAGAAAGAGTTTGTTTAGAATTGTGTCTAAGCTTAAGGTTGATAGATTGATTAAAAGTTACCACCTTTAGATTTAAGGTTGATCACCCAAGATCAATTCCCTAGTACCATGAGTTCTCCCATCTCATTAAGAAAGAAAGCTTGTTCATTTATTGCATTTCTAGCATAGTTATAGTTCAATATCACTCCACTTATTGATTGCACTTAGCTTGAGTATGGTCTTGTATTCTCCTTGTTTTAGAATCTCTTAGGATTGGTTTGACAACCTTTCTATACTATATCATATGGTTAGGGACCCTTGAAAATTCCTAACATTAGTCCTCAAGGGAACTTGCAAGAACTCATAGGGGAGAAAATTTTGAAGGTGGGAACTCATAGCCAAAAGTAACACTTCCTAGCACTCAACTTGACATCCTAAATAAACATAGCAAAGAGCATGATCACACTCTAATATTATGCTCTAGCTTCTCTAGACCTATCAATTCTCTTATGTCTTTACACAAGTTGCAATACTCATCAGCCAACAAGTTCCTTCAACCAACTCTCACATTAATTCACCTACACATACACAAGGTGATTCTCACAAATGGGCACATGATCTCAATCATTTGGCTTGGTGTGTAAAATTTTCTGATGTGAATGAAGAGGAGGGTTCAAATGCAATCAGTTAAGGTGACAATCACTCAAGAACAAGGAGCTTGATCATTATGCAAAATTTATCTAAGACCAGGAGCAAATCATGCATACATAGATTCATTCTCATCATTCTACCATTTTCCTAAGTGATTTCAAGTTCTACTTTACATCTTCATTCCATAACCAAAATAGCACCCACTTTCATCTCTCACCCAATGAACATTTCTTTCTTTACTTGACTCAACCAACTAGGGTCTTTTCATACATGTCATAATACTTAGCTCTAACTCTTTCTCATATCCTTTCCCATTATCTCATTGATTATTGTTATTTTTTTCTTTTTACTTTAGGGGTTCTATTGACACATATAGAGCTTTCTTTTCTTATTTTCTTAGGTCCCTAGGGCTTTTCTTTTCTTTTTGACACACTCTTTGATCATCTTTTTCACTTTTCTCACTTCCCAAACCCAAGATATCAGACTTTAGAGAACACAAACTCACTCTTCATTCTAGATGAGAGCTCAAATAAGTCCCTATTGCTAGCCAGAGATGATAACAAACTTATGTCGCTCCCAATACTCTCAAGATTTTGCACATGACAAGCTATCAAAAAGAGGCCTCACTTAAGCAAATAAATGTTGGTCTCAAATAATGGCGAGGCTTCAAGGGTAAGGGAGTGATATTTGGGTTAACAAAGGGGTAATGAATGTAATAAGATAACCCAAATGTGTATGAGATCTTTGATCAAGTATGCAAGTGCCCATATGCAAGAGAGATTAAGTTCATTCAAGCCAAGATTCAGTTTGGAGCTGGTCTTAAGAAAAATGCCAATATCAAGCAAGCAAACAAGTTTCAAGAAGAGTTTTCAAGGCTCGAAACGTGCAAGCTTATCAAGAGGTGCTTAGGCTACTTGTTATGATTAGCTAGGGTGTCATTTTGAGTTCTAGGCATGTGTTCTTGATGAGGCATTTAAAAACAACTCACTATGCATATGGATGCAACCTAAATGCTTCCAGACTCAATGCTAAAGATGCAAATAAAATAAAATATGAATCTGAATGCTTGTTTTTGTGTTTTTCGAAAATTTTCAAATTTGTTGTTTTTTTTATGCAAATAAGTATGAACAATGTAATGCAAGAGACTCATGGCAAGAATACAAAACAAAACACTATGTGAGATAGTAGAATTTTTCCCAAACTTACTTCACACAGTCCCTTGTTTGAGCGTAAACTTGAAAGAGAGATCAAAAGAGAAATAACAGATAAAAGAACTAAGTATTTACAAAGGTAGATATACACTTACTTGGAGTTCACTTGATGGGAGAAAGGAGTGAGAATGAAGGGCTTGTTGTGACCTTTGGAAATATTTTGAGTTCCCATAAATGCCCTTAATCTTATTCAAACACATTAAAAAGATAAAAGATAGATATAAATATATACAAAGGATAATCATGAGACTTCTTCCCAAGTGAGCTTGTTTTAAGTATCTAGTTTAACTACCTTTTCACTTGGCTTGTGAGAAGGAAGATCATTCCCACCTTCAAGAGTGATGGTGGGGACTTGAGAGAGGAGCTCTTGAAGCTTGATTGGATCATTTGGGCGCTGAGGGGTTATGATGGCCTTAGCACTTGAGAATGGTTTAAACCTTCCCTTGTATTCAATAGCTCCATCTTTGAGCTTCATTGGGTGAAGAGTAAGAATGTGTGGCATCTTATCAAGTGGTGGAGGGTGAGATTCTTTTATCTTCATGTTCTTTCCATGAGTAGCCATAATGGCTCTACTCACTTCCTTTTTTTGAGTAATTTCCAAGTGCTCATCACACATATCATTAGAAGACACTCCATCAAGACTTTCTTGTCTACTAACAACCACTTCATCCTTTATCAAGTGGTGGAGGGTGAGATTCTTTTATCTTCATGTTCTTTCCATGAGTATCCATAATGGCTCTACTCACTTCCTTTTTTTGAGTAATTTCCAAGTGCTCATCACACATCTCATTAGAAACACTCCATCAAGACTTTCTTGTCTACTAACAACCACTTCATCCTTTATCTTCTGAATAGAGGGTTCTCTACAAGTGATGGTGCCACAATACTCAACATTCAACATTGGAGACTTGATTGGGTAGGAGATAGTTTTGTTGACATTGTGGAGAATCACCCTCTTGCTACGGAAATCAATGCAAGCACCCACACTAGCAAGGAATGGTGTGCCTAAGATCAGTGGTACTCTCCTCTTGCTTATTATATCCAAAACAATGATGTATATGGAAATGGTGCAAGCTCCAATTTTCAAAGGATGATCCTTGATGAGACCAATTAGTGTAGTAGAAAAGAATCCTCAAACATGAGTGAAGAAGTGTTAGTCTCCATGTTCTTAATCTCATTTAATTATTTATTAAGTGTAATAGGAACTTCAAATGCTCTAGCTTTTTATCGTGAGAGCGAGAAAATTAATTCACAAATAATTGTATATATATTTTTTAATTCTCTAGCAACATTTGTTAAAAATTATCACAATGAATGATTTTGATTATCTTAAGAAATTTATCTTACAAGATAGATAATTCATTTTATCATATGTGATATATATATATATATATATCAAAATATTGGTGGTTTATTATTACTAAAAAAATATATTATAAATATATAATATTATAATATTACTAAAGCTATATACTATCAATTTAACTATGATACTATCGTTAAAATATTTTAATTATTCTGAAGGTAATGATAAATTATCAGATCAATCACTAAAATGATTTATTAAGATTAATTGACCATAAAGTAGACTAAACTAAAAAGGGAAATTCTCTTGAATAGACATTTTTGTTAATTTTTTTGTCACATAAATAGAACTCTTAAACTAAAACGATCAAAATAGCATTTTTTACTTTGAAAATTTTAATTTTTTTTACTTTTTAAAGTTTGAAATCCTATCCCCAAATTCCCACTCCTAAACTCTAAACTCTAAAACCTAAACCATAAATCTTAAACTCTAAGCCCTAAACCTCACCTCTTAACTCTAAACCCTAATGTCTAGATTAATGGAAAATTGGGGTGTATAACCATGAAAAAAAAACATAATTCACATACTAGCCATTTTCCCTAACAGACATATACACGTCGTTATATATACATAATAATACTGTATTACCCTTTCTTTCAACCGGCGTAACTTTCTAAAAGAAAATAAAAAATATGAATTATTAAACGCACAGAAGTAAATCGTGGCTTTTCCAATTTCACATCTTCCCCTTTTTACGTTCTCAGGTCTCCTACACAGATTTTTCCCACCGCGTCACCTCCACCTGGTCCTCTTCAGTTTTGTCATCTCCTTCATCTTCTAAATTTCCGACTGTACTCCATTTCTGTTTCTGAAATCGCATCTCAGTCGCCGACGCTAAGGCCTTGTTTCTATTTCATGTGCTTTACATGTAATGGAAATGCATCTAATTTGTAATTGTGTTTAATTTTCACAAATATGGAATTCATAGCCTACTTCTATGAAGGCGTACCCATAAACTGATCTGTGAAAGGTGTTAGAGTATTATCATATTGCGCATGCCATGTCAGAAATTTTATGTTATATTCAGCAAATAGAATAGAAAATAAGTTGTTGTATTCGGCATATAGAATAGAATATAATAAAATTTCTAGGCAACCTGTTAAGGTTTGGGTTTAGTGACTATATTATGTATCGTTCCATTTGATGATTAATAAAGCATGTTCTATTTTAATCACCAATATGTAGTATTCTATGTATTTTGTTCCATTCTATTTTGATTTAAAGTCTATACTTGGGTTTAGGGTTTAATGATTAGGGTTTAGGGTTTAATGATTAGGATTTAGGGTTTAGTGATTAGAATTGAGGGTTTAGTATTTGGAAGATATGGGTTGAGTGATAACAGTTTAGGGTTTAGTATTTAAAGGGAATGATACGTATGAATGAATATGTTTGTGGTAATTATGTGGGGGTTATAATCCTATACTATTTTGACAATATGAAATAGAACATCCAAGCATATATATGTGGTTAGTAAACAGTATACGTGGTTAGTTTTTTTATATTTTATATGCAATAGTTTTCAGGTGTTTTTGACCTTATGTTTTATCAACCACGTTGCTCTCTCTCTCTCTCTCTCTCATTTACCTGCTATCTATAAAGAAAAAGGATAGAACCGAATATTTTGTGGCACAATACATTATGTCAAAATCAATGACATTTACCTAATTTGGCTATTAGGTAAATAATCCCTAGATTAATTAACCCTAAGGGTATAAGTGTATATTTACTTCTTTTGATAAAACATTTAAGTCTGTATTGGTCATTTTTATTTTTAAGGTATATATTTGTGACAAAAACGTTTTAAGGTCTATCCTAGGGAATTTCTGAACCTAAAATTATGGAGAGCATGCCAAATCAGCAAATTCACTTCTTTGAACCGAATACATACCCTTACTTCTCTTCTCCCTAGACTCCATCTCATCCCTCGAGCTTGAACACAAAGCAAAACTCCACGGAAGTCAAATTTAAGCTATGTCTCCTCGCCGCTGCTGCTCATATCCGACTCACCACTCTCCTCACTCCTGAGACTTCTTCTGCAAAGTAATCGGACAAGGAGGAGACGAGGAGGAGAGGAATGGTGGTTAAGATTTGGACAGAAACAAGGTGTAATTGCTGACGGATGGTAGAGGACAGTGGTGATGGTCGTGGTGGAGATTCCGAGAGGACGACGAGTGGGAGAAGAAGAGAGATTCGATAGGGTTTCAATTGTTTCTTTTTGAATCTGATTTTTTTATCAAGAAAACCAGAAAGAATGGAGGTCACAGGAAACACGATGTCCAAACTCTATCTTTTCTCTTCGTCTTTCTTCTGTATCTATGTCTTGTGTCTCAGCAAGAGAAGGGAGAAGAGAACAGAAGATGACGACTGAAGAAGAAGAAGAAGAAGAACAGCCGTCAAAGCAAAACAAAATTATGAGACAAAGGGTGTTTTTTGGGGTAAAAAATTAAATTAGGATTTGAGTTTTAGAATTTTACTTTTATATTTTTATTTTAATGTTTTTTGACAAAAATAAATTTATTTAATGTTTAAGTGTAAAACTAAAATATTTTTAGCGGGAATAGAAAACTCCAATATGTTTAATTCAGAAGACTTCCAAGAAGTTTTCTAATGTAAAAAAAACATGAGAAGACTTTCTAAAAATCGTTTGGAGGACTTCCTAGAAGTCGTCTAGAACTTCCTAAATGTCGTCTAGAACTTCCTAGAAGTCGTCTACATCCTAAATATACACTAAACTCAAATAACTAACTAGATAGAAGAAAATAATTCATTAAACTTAAATACAACTTAAAAAATGGTTAATATACACAAAACTAAACGCATAGAGATCAAAATTCAAATTTTCTAAAAAAATATTAAGCTTTCAAAATCCAACACTAAAATACATACAATACTACAACATATGTTGCCAAACCCTAAACCAAAGAATATCATGACTCAATACTTTCACTCATCTATGTTGAAAATTGGTCAACTTTAATATATCTTAATTTAATCACTTATAATTGTTTAGAATTACATGATTTTACTTTTTCACTTATCAAAATATTTTTTTTTACAAAATTTATAAAATATTTTTAAGATCAACTATACCAGAAAACTTTCCTAAACGTCTTCTAGACGACTTACAGTATCTCAGAAGACTCAAAATACTTTGCGGGGGTTATATTCGTAAAAATGAATTGTGGTTTTTTGTTTGGTCATAAGAGGTTGGTTGTAATTTCACAAGGTTCTTAGGTTAGTTTTGCATTTGATTGAAGTTCGAGTATACTTTTACATTTAAAATTAAGTTTTGAGTCATATTTGGCAAATTCCCCAAAATTATTTATTAAGATTAGTTGACCATAAAATATGATTACACCCAAAATTATGGAGAGCATGACAAATCAACAATTTCATTTCTCAAATAATAGTATAAAATTTTATTTTTAATTTATAAGTAATTACATATTAACAAATATAATTTAATTATTTATTAAGTGTAATAAAAACTTTAAATACTCCAGTTTTGTATCGCGAGAAAAAAAGTCAATTCAAAAATAATAGTATAGATATTTTTAAATTCCTTAGAAACATATTTTTAGAAATTATCACAATGAATGATTTTTATTATCTTAAAAAAATTATATATTTTAAAAGATAGATGACTCATTCTATATTATGTGATATATATATATATATATATATATATATATATTAAAATAATGTTGGTTTAATATTACTAAACAAAATATATTATAAACATATATATATATATATATATAATATTATAATATTACTAAAGGTATATAGTATCAATTTAACTATGATATTATTGCTTAACAAATTTAACTGTTCTGAAGATAATTATAAATTATCAGATTAATCATTTAAAATTATTTATTAAGATTGATTGACCATAAAGTATGATTAAACCTAAAATTATGAAAAACATGACACATTAGAAAATTCACTTCTCAAATAATAGATACTTGCGATTTCTAAATATATTATCTAAATTTTATATGACACTTTTCGAAAAATAAAAATAATACTTAAAGAAGAACTTAATAATATTAATTATATGTTATTACTTACTATATGAAACAATGAATACTATATGTTTAAATAGATTATACGCATCTGATCTTGCATGTGTCAACGGACGGCTAGGGCTTCTGGCGATGGAAATGGCAATCTCCATTATCACCATCGTTTGATCTCGGCCTTGGCTCATGAAGGCTTCGGTATCACTGTCTTCATAAAGGGAGACTCTCACACTCCTTGTGATCCACGTTCAGAGGCTGGAGAGTCACGAAGGAAACAATCGTCGCAATTGCTGGTGTCTCTCTTACGTCTTCCGCAAAGCTCCGATTTATGTAACTGCAGGAACAAGTCCACTGTTCTGTGATTGGAATCCTTGTTCCGATCGACCTTAACCCTATCACACAGATTGTCTTCCATACACTAATACATTGTTTGCTGTATGGAGTGTCCCTGAAGTAACTCATCATTAACGTATTTTCCATACGTACTCACAAAAGTTTGGGGGAGTTCTCACAATTCCGTTTTAACGTCTCTGCGATCTGAGTATTCTGATAGCATTGTATCAGGCTTCTATTTTAATCGGATGGGCTCATCGGCTCGATCAAGGTCGTCACAAATGATTGACATGAAGGGGAAAGGAATCCTATATGAGGAGGATGATGAACCAATCAAGCTCACTAAACAAGATGACTCCTATGTTATTAAGGATTATCGGATGTCTTTGATTGGAAAAATTCTCAACCCTAAGAAACAAAATGTGGAGAAGTTAGCTCAGTCAATGCCAACTCAATGGGGACTCGATGATCGAATCACGGCAAACGACTTAGGAAATGGCAAATTCATGTTTAACTTCTTAACTGAGGAAGATCTGAACTCGGTTCTACGAAAAGGCCCATTCCATTACAAATACTGTATGTTTGTCTTGGTAAGATGGGAGCCAATAGTTCATGATGATTACCCATGGATAATACCTTTTTGGGTTTAGTTTATTGGGATGCCTCTTCACTTGTGGACGGATAAAAATCTGAGAAATATAGGTGGTAGGCTGGGTCATGTTGATACTGTTGATCTATCTGAAGGAAGGTTGCTAATCGATATTGAATCAAGAAAGCCATTAAAGTTCAAGAGAAAGGTACAAAGCCCAGGAGGTGATGAAGTTACCATTGAAATTAAGTATGATATGCTTTTTAAGCATTGTACTCTCTGTGGATTAATGACCCATGAGAAAGGATATTGTCCAAACGTGGGAGCTCATCTTTTGTACCACTGGAGCGGAGAGATGTCTTTGCGCGAGTTCTAATCCGTAATGATCAGCGACAGCCTTTGCTGCGCGATCGCGGAGTACATGTAGCTGACAAGGATAACAAGAAGGTGGCAAGGTCTTCACGTGATGATGCTTATCAGGGTAACAGAAGTAGAGATAAGTCAAGTTTCACAAATGAAAGAGACCGTAGTTCATTCCATTCTGATCGGGTCATACAATGACGAGATGACAAGCCATGGAACCAACATAAGGGTTCTAGGCATGGTTCTGGATCCTATGAGCGCAAACATCATCAAGCTTGGCGGGAGAAGGGCAGGAGGAATGAGACTTGGTGAGAGAGGAGCAAGAAACCTACACTAGGAGAATCACAGGGACTTGATACCGTAATGTCTTAGGATAATGAGAGGCCACACGAAATTGTTCCATATGAACAATTACAAGATACCAACTCCATGGTTCCTGCGGGTGACCACCATCATCGCGAGGAAGTGGAGGAGAACAATGGAGGAGTAAAACAGCATAGAAAAATTACTAGCATGATTGTATCACCAGCCTTGCAATCATCTCACATGAGCGACAATGTCACTATCCGGAGCAGGAGTGTGGCGCGCTTGTTAACGTTTTCTCCATCAGGTCTAGGCGAGGAACAGGTCATTGATGCACTGAAGGATGTGGAGACACAACAGCTGAAGAAAATGACTTGATGGCTTGTGATGATTTGCTTGGTGAGGAATTAATGCTCGCTGAATCCTCTAAACCTAAAAAAGATATCAAGGAGGCCACAGTTACAAAGCGCAGCAACAACAGGAATCCTCCATTGGGGATTAAAACACAGAAACTTGAGTTCCTCCGTCGAGGTTCTCCACGCTCAAAATCAGTTCAACCAGCGGAAAGTAACAAGCCAGGAGGGAGAGATAAACCCAGGAATTGAAACACAAGTCTAAGAAAGATCGAGCAAGTACTAACATGGAAGGTGGTTTGATGGGATCCAAAACCCCCATCCCCATCTCATTACTGAGAACAATCAGTTGGAACTGTCGAGGGATAAGAAACAACCTCACAGTTTGACGCCTTACAGAGATGTGTCAGAAGCATCGGCCAGGACTTGTGTTTCTCTCTTAAACGAAGAACAGAAGGCTTCTGGTGCAAGACATTCTGGCCGACTTAGTATTTGATCGTTTGTTTACCGTTGAGACACTTTGTCTCAGCGGAGGTTTAGTTTTATTTTTTATGGATGAATTTCAAGTTAATGTTTTATTTTCGAATAACAGAATGATTGACATTGAGGCAGTCATTGATGGAATAAAAGTCTATATGACTTTTGTTTATAGGGATCCTGTACTTGAACGAAGAGATTTAGTTTGGGAACGTCTTACGCGTTTATCAACAATAAGAAATGGACCTTGGTTTATGATATGTGACTTTAATGAAATAACTTGTCATGAGGAGAAGGAAGGAGGCAGACAACGCACAAACGGCTCATTCTTACCTTTCAAGCAAATGATGAGCGATTTTGGTATGCTTGAATTTCCTTTCATAAGGAACATGCTATCCTGGGTAGGAAAAATAGCAGCGAGGACTACGGTCAGATGTCGTCTTGACAGAGATGTTGGGAATGAGGACTGACATGAAAAGTTTCCTCCTTCCAAAGTACAATATATGAGGCTCTGGGGATCGGACCATTGTCCGATATTAGCCGACATTCTTAAAAAGAAACCAAGGAGATCAAAAAAATTCAAATTTGATAAGAGATGGATGGACAATGAGAAGCTCAGACAGGTCATACTTGAGGGATGGAAATCCCCGGATCTTCCACCAAACGCAAGTATCATGGAGCATATTTCAAGTTCCCGGCGAGCCTTATGTGACTGGAAAAGAAAGCATAATCTGAATTCGGAGAAGAGTGTGGAAGAGTTGAAAGAAAATGTAGATTAATTGTCTTCAAACGATGATACCACTACAGAGGAAATTGCGGCAGCTTTAAAGGAACTGTCTGACGCTCTTAAGGCGGAAGAGATGTTGTGAAAGCAGAAGTGCAGGGTATTTTGGTTAAGGGAAGGAGATCGAAATACTAAATTCTTTCACGCTCTCACGAAACAGAGAAGAGCGAGGAACAAGATTACACAATTATTGGATGAGGATGGGAATGTTGTAGAGAATGAGGAAGGACTTGTAGGCATTGCTACAAATTACTTTAGACACATATTCCAATCTTCAAACCCTGAGGCCATAGAGGAAGCTTTATATGAGGTGTCTACCTCCATTACATCTGCAGACAATGAAAATCTCACAGCTCCGGTCACCGAATGGGAGTTCAAATTAGCTCTTTTTGCAATGCATCCAGAGAAATCCCCAGGACCAGATGGAATGACTGCACTATTCTACCAGAAGTTTTGAGATATTGTAAAGGATGATCTAACTCTTATAGTTAATCAATTCCTTTTTGAAGGCATGTTACCGATTGGTTTAAATGATACCAACATATGTCTCATTCCGAAAGTAGATAAGCCGAACCAGATGAGCCAGCTACGTCCCATCAGTTTATGTAACGTTAGTTATAAGATAATCTCTAAGGTCTTACGCCAGAGGTTAAAAAAGGTCCTACCAGATCGTATTTCAGAAACTCAGTCAACCTTTGTTGTTGGGAGACATATATCTGACAACATTATGATTGCTCAGGAATTTTTCCATGCTCTAAGAACCAAACCGAGTGGACGCAACAAGAGGATTGCCATTAAAATAGATATGAGCAAGGCATACGATAATGGAGTGGTCCTTCATCGAGGCTACCATGAGAAAGATGGGATTCTCGGAAATCTGGATATCCTAGATAATGCGGTGTGTAACATCAGTAAAGTATAAAGTCCTTATGAATGGCCAGCAAAGAGGTAATATTTTCCCGGAGAGAGGTCTAAGGCAGGGGGATCCTTCTGTCCCCTTTCATTTTTATTCTATGCATGGAAGCGCTCGTTAGCCTTCTAAATCATGCAGAGAATCAAGGGAAGATAACGGGGATGCGCATCATTCATGCGTGTCCTTTGGTAGCCCACCTTCTCTTTTCTGATGATAGCCTGTTCTTTTGCAAGGCAGAGCCCCGTGAATGTGAAGAAGTACTGAGAGTGGTCAAGAAATTTGGAAAAGCTTCAGGAGAATGCATTAATTTCGATAAATCATCTCTACTCTTTGTTAAGAGAATAGGACCGGATGTTAGGCAAGAGATTAAAGACACACTTGGGATTCAGAATGAAGGAGGGATGGGAACATACTTAGGAATCCCAGAGGACATTAGTGGATCCAAATTCAAACTGTTTTCCTTTTTAAAGGACAAGCTACGGAATAGAGTTAATGGATGGACGGTTAGGTGGTTATAGAAAGGTGGCAAGGAAGTTATGATTAAGTCAATCCTGTTAGCACTCCCATTTTATGTAATTTCTTGCTTTCTAATCCCATTGGAGATTTGTGATGCTTTAGCTAGTGCCCTTGCATAGTTCTCGTGGAGTTCGAACCATCCAAAGAGAGGTATACACTGGTCAACATGGGATAGATTATGCTTACCTAAGGACGAAGGAGGGATTGGATTTAGAATGATTCATGAATTTAACCTGCCGCTGTTAGCAAAGCAGCTATGGAGATTGTTTCAATACCCAGATTCTCTAGTAGCCTGAGTCTTGAGAGGCCGATATTATCGATTGAGCTCGCCCTTGCGTCAGCTTAATGTCAGTAGCCCATCTTCTGTGTGGACAACTATACCGGCGGCACGAGAATTACTTTTACTTGGAGTAAGACAGAAAATAAATTTGGAATATGATGTGAAAGTATGGGAGGACCCATGGATTCCTACCATTCCAGCGTCCCCTTCTGTCCTGGTTTTGCATCCGAACATGAGAGTGAATGACCTTATTAATCACGAAACTAAGTCATGGGATCTGGGTCGGCTGGTGAACTATGTAGATGATGCGCATATACCACTCATAAGGAGTATGGCCATTAGTGCAACACATCGCAGGGACACATATTGTTGGAGCTATACAAGAAATGAACAATACACAGTTAAGTCTGGATACTGGGTTGCACGAAATATATTGATGAAGGAGGACGAAACTTTAGTTTGTGAGCCTAGTATCACAAACGTCTAAGCACATGCTTGAAAGGTCAAGGTGCCCCAAAAGATATGTCATCTTATGTGGCAAATAATAACATGTCATGTGACTGTTACAAGTACTTTGAATTACATACATATGAGATGTGGTAATCACTGCCAAGGTGTGGGGAACCTGAAGAATCAGTTACACATACAATATTTTAGTGTCCACCTGCTCTACAAGTTTGAGCATTATCATCTATGCCTACAAGCCCTTACTTATTTCAACTTCAGGAAATAAATCAATGAAAAATACTCAATTCTTACGTACCAACATCTGATAACTGTTACAGCAAATTAGTTCAACGAAGTTTATAATATTGGTTATTATATGTAATCGGTTTATGCAAATTGGATTGGAGATGGCTCGGACGATTTATACAAATCTTGCAATACTGAAAATTGAATATTCTCAATGGAGAGGTATGCCACGTCTGTTTAATACATCTACTAGAGCTGGGCAACAAAACCGAACCCAAAAATCGAAACTAAATCCGACCCGATAAAAAAGAACCCAAACCGATCCGAATCCGACATAAGTACCGAATGGATCTTGTTTTACGGTATTTCGGGTTATGGATTTTATCCGAACCGAGCCCGAAGTTAAATAAATATCTGAAAAAACGCAAAACTTTAAAATTCAAAAAAACTTGTATCATATCCAATCTAAATTTCTAATATGTTTCCAAAACACATTAATATATTATTGAGTACCTACAATAATTAGTTATGACTTGAATTGTGGGAACCGAAATTCACCCACTGTCAAGAAATTGTAAATAAGGGAACTTTGACCCGGCTATCTGCGGAACCGCACAAGAACAATTAAGAAAACGATGAATGCGAATTTAAAGTATAAGTAAACGAAATTGAGAGCAAGAAGGATATTATTCTGAATCTTCGTAAGAACGGTTACAACGAGAGTGGCCTTAGCTGCGTGAGCCGTCGGCGAAATCCCTAACTCTAGTAGTCTAAGACCGAAAACCATAGTTGAGATGCAGCTCGATAACAAAAACGGAAAAATTCCTAAATGCTAAGTTTGGTGGTAAAAGCTCTGAAAATCGTGTCATCTGCTTCTTCCCTATGCCTCTTGCTTATATACTCCCTTCCTAGGCGGTTTAGTCTTTCCATTTCTCCCAGATTCGAGTTTATCGAGAATCTTCCATTTATCTCGATCTTTCTTTTTTTCCCGTGGAAATATTCTATTTATCTTCAAACTTGCCATTTACCTTCAAACTTGACTTTTATCCTTTTGCGGGTAAACCGTCAAAACGTTATCGTACCTTCGGGTTAGATTTCGTTTAAACCGCGAGATGGGCTTTTTTCGCGTTTTAGGATCTTCTGAGCCGTTTTGCGATAAATCCATTTTACGACTTTATATGAGATCGTTTCCTGATCCGATGCCGTTTTTAATAAATTCCTCGAGTTAATAGTAAAGTTTAGCTACGTTCGTCTTTCGATTAATCGTTGCCATTTTTACGTTTTTTATTAAAAACGCGTTTTTCGATTTTTATGAAAAATCTCGAATAAATCGTATAGTTTAGGCAATGTTCGGTGTTTCGTTTAACTGTTGCCGTTTTATACGATTTCCTCAAGTACTTTTCGAGAAAACAAAGTTTTACGGTTTTTATCGTAAAACTCAAACGATAGGACGGATCGAGACGAAACGGGAGACATTTCAACCGTGGTTCGGAACATGATCGTGTCGAAGGACGTAAGCCTTGAATCGGGGACTCGGGAGATCGAGGCTCGGGATGGTCGGCTCGACATACGACGAGCTACTTGGGACGGAACTAGCTCGCCGTACGGCGAGCTAGTCTTGGTCGAACTAGCTCGCTGTACGATGAGCTAGTTCGGACGAACTAGCTCGCGGTTTTGTGCTTAACTCGAACGATCATGTAATCGACGCTTGTTTCGTTCTTCCGAGATAACGATTTCCAAGTCTTCCCGCGGATTCCTTTTGTTTGGAAACTTCTTTTATAAAACGATTTCTCGAGTTCTATAAAACGATTTCTCGAGTTTTCTAAAACGATTTCTCGAGTTTTATAAAAGGATTTCTCGAGTTTTATAAAATATATATTTTTTATCTTTTTGCCGAAAGTTTTGGCTATTGATTCCGTCGTACCGATTTTGACCCCAACATGAATTATTAACTCAAATATTTAGTCTAATATATAGTGTTATTTGGTCAATATTAATGTTTATGATTGACATTACATTTGAAGTTAAATTACGAATAAACTTGTTTAGAAGTTTAAATAATATTTTTTAAAAAGTTTAAATAGTACTTCTAACGTTTATAAATTTTTTGGTTATTAACTTTAACTTTTTATGTTCTATTATATATGATTTTAATTCATACAAGGCTTTGGTTTGTCAGTAATCATGATATGTTTAGTGTTATCGCATATAGTTCAATGACAAATCTTATATAGTTGATAGATGAGTTTCACAATATAATTTTGAACGAGAACTATATGGATTGTAAAAGCTAAATACAAATATTTAAGAAAATGATTGAAAATATAATGAGTTTAATTGAGTATTAATTAGTATTTTTAGAACCGATAACCCGATTAGTATCCAAAACCAAAACTATTTCGGTTCAACCGAATCTCAGACATGTTACTAAACCCGAACCGAAACTGACTAAACTCGAACCGAATCCGACCTGAATCTTTATAATATCCGGATGGAGCTTGTGGGAACCGAAATTCACCTACTGTCAAGATTACGTAAATAAGGGAATTTAGAGTAAACCCTAATTTTCCAGAGGGCCCGGCTATCTGCGGAACCGCACAAGAATAATCAAGACAACGATAAATATGAAATAAGGATGTAAATAACGAGATTGAGAACCAAAAAAGTCTTATTCTGAATCTGCGTAATAACGTTACAACCAGAGTGCGCCTTAGCCGCGTGAGCCATAGGCGAGATCCTAACCCTAGCAGTCTAAGACTAAAACCCTAGTTGAGGCGCAGCTCGATAACAAAAACGGAAAAAACCCTAAGTGCTAAGTTTCTGGTGGTGAAAGCTCTCGAAAATCATCCTTCGCTTATGTCCTCTGCCTCTTGCTTATATACTCCCTTCCTAGGCGGTTTAGTCCTTCCATTTCGCCATGATTCGAGTTTATCGAGAATCTTCCATTTATCTTTTTCTTTCCCTTTTCCTCGCGGAAATCTTCTATTTCTCCTCAAACTTGACATTTATCTTTAGTTTTGACATTTATCTTCTTTTTGCGAGTAAACCGTTAAAACGTCGTCGTATCTATGGGTTAGATTTTGTTAAAGTCGCAAGATAGGCTTTTATCGCGTTTTAGGATTTTTCAGGCCGTTTTTACGATAAAACCGTTTTACGACTTTATACGAGATCGTTTCGTAATGCGATGGCGTTTTTAAAAAAGTTTCTCGAATTAATCGCGAAGTTTGGCAATGTTTGATGTTCCGGTTAATCGTTGCCGTTTTCTATGATTTACTCGAGGTTTTATTAAAAACGCATTTTTACGATTTTTATGAAAAATCTCGAGTAAATTGTATAGTGAGGCAATGTTCGGTGTTTCATTTAACCATTGCTGTTTTATACGATTTCCTTGATTTCTTTCGGGAAAACAAGACCTTACGATTTTTATCGTAAAACTTGAATGATAAGATGGATCGAGACAAAACGAGAGACGTTTCAACCGTGGTTCCGAACACGATAGAGCCGAGGGACGTATGCCTTGAATCGAGGATGTGGGAGGTCGAGGCTCGGGACAGTCATCTTGATGTACGGCGAGCCGAACCAGGATGGTTTAGCTCGCCGTACAGCGAGCTATCCGTGAAGTGACTACCTCGACGTACGGCGAGCTAACTTAGTCGAACTAGCTCGCCGTACGGCGAGCTAGCTTGATGCCACCTAGCTCACCGTACTGCGAGCTGGTCCGGGACCGACCAGTTCGTCGTACAGCGAGCTGAACCGGTTGGGTCGGCTCTTCGGACGTTGAACTCGCTTACGGCGGATGCGGTTTTTTTGCGGTTTTGCGCTTAATTCGGATAATCGAGTAATCGGCGTTTGTTTAGTTTGTCTTTTTATGAAATAACGATTTTCAAGTTTCCCCGCGTGTTTCCTTTGTTCGGAAGTTTGTTAGTGTTTATAAAACGGCTTTACGAGTTTTACAAAACATATATTTTTTTTTAATTTTGCGGAAATTTTTGGTCATTGATTCCGTCGTAACGATTTTGACCCCAACAGTTACCCCCCCCAACTCGTAATAATCGTAGAGTTCTTTCGAGCGGTTCGGACTTGTTCGGCAAGTTTAATAGGATTAGGCGGAATTTAATGGCCAAAATTCTAAAGGTGAATAGTAAAACTTTTCCTTATTAGTACATGGAGTAAGTTTTCAAACTCTTTACTCATTCTCTTCCATAACTTAGCTAATATTCAAGAATTTTACTATCTTCTTCTCCCTTTGAATCTCTTTCTCTCATCGTTTGCTAAACATGTTTTCAAAAACAAGGACTCGTTCCTCAACCAGTTCTGATTGCCGTAGCTCTGAAGAAACAAATTCTCAGCCTCAAAACGCAGTTCTGAAGGAGGAACCCTCATTTCCATTAGTCGACCCGAGGGACCATGAGGCGTATTGGGCGATAGGAAGCGAATTGGGATCTGCCAGACCTGGAACCTGGGTTACGTCTTCGTTTGATGCCGACCATGCTTCCGAGTGCCCAAGTTCGGCTCGTCCAAATGGTCTTGAATTCATTCGAGTATTTTGCCGAGTCCCAGATGCGGTCGAGTTTCGCCTTCCGTTAACCGGAGAGAGCGATAAAGTTGCGCCCAATGGTTTCTTTGCGTGCTACGACGTATTTCTATTGCAATGCCATTTGTGGTTTCCAATCTCGGAGATCATCGTTCGATACCTTCACAGGCTCGGGCTGTCGATCAGCTAGTTGAGCCCACGCAGCTTGCAACAACTCATTGGCCTCTTGACGTTAAGTTACGAGCGGGTAATAATCCTCAGCGTTGATCATCTTGAGGGTTTACTGAATCCCGAGGAGACGACACAGAGAATTAACCTATGTCCTTGCACGGAGATAGTCACTGGTTGCATGTCGATATACCCTTCCTGGAAGAAAAACTTCTTTTATGTTCGTATTGACGGTGCATCAGTCAAGGAGGGCTGCATCCCTTTTTTCGTGACTGCATGGGGTCGGAAAGGTATGCGAACCGAACGCATATGTTTTTTTTTTACTTATTCGCTTTTGTTTTCTGCAGAGACCAATCCTTTGCTTCCATCTCCAGCGGATCTTTCGATTGTTACTTCCTCGCTCCAAGACGGGGAATGTAGCTGGGGCAGTTTTTCTCCGCAGCGTGTACGTCTTGCAGTTGCCCTTTTTCAATCTCGGCTTTCCGAAGATTCTCCAATTTTCGAGGAAGATCCGTGTATAGGAGAATTCGTCCCATACATGCCTTCAACGAGGAGAAGTCGAACTCCCGAAAAGACAAGCACTTGGCTGTTGACGATGATGCATCCGACCATGCTGCCTCTCCTGAGAATCTTCTCAAGGATTTTCTTGAGAGTCAGGTGAACGAAGGTGTTTGGGCAAATGGGGACGGATCATCAACCTCTAATCTCTTGGGCGGCGACCCTGACTATGTTCCAGAGTTTGCCAAGGGGTCCGAGCAAGCAAATGAGGTTTGTTTTATTCAAACGACTTACGATTGGACAATTTTCTTTATCCCTTTTTTTTGTTTCTGGTAGGGCCTGCTGACCATGAGCCGGGCCCTAAATGACCGTAGCGCCGAACCCCGTCTTGCCGAGTTTCGTGCGGATATGGCAGAAAAAGATGTTGCTCGTCTTCGGGCGGAGATCGAGGCCAACCCTGCCAAAGAATTGGTTGAGAGGGAGGTAGCTCGTGCAAAGAGCGAGTGTGCGGTTAACTGTCCCCGTGTTAGGGAGCTTTCTGACCAGAGAGTTTGTCGTGCTCGCCGTGCAAGTAAAAGGGAGGTTGCAGAGGAGGTGAGGATCCGTCGTGAGCAATTTGCGACCAGCTACTCGAATGCCGAGGTTGCTCAACAGGTCAATGGTGATTATCTCGAGTGTCGCGGTGTTGTTCACGGGTTGTCTCTCACTCAGAATGAGGGTTACTCGTATGTCGAAGAGTTTCCTGTGCATATGAAGCGTTTGGATCGGAAGAGAGACATGCAGCCTGAACTCTTTGACCTCAGGGCGCGAATGTGGGAGCAGTGGAATCCCATTGTTGTGTCGCCGGATTTGGTTGAAGTTGGGCCTGAGATTCCGGACGCATGTGATGAAGTTGATCAACTGTGGATTGATACTAACATTGGCAAGGGTTCGGCGTCAGTGTTTGATGATTTTGATTTATGATGTTCTTGTTTCATGATATTGCTGTAGTTTTCTGGGACCGGCCGTTGGTGGCTTTGAATCCCTGCCGCTGGGCGGTGTGTATGAAAAATTTTAATAAAAATAATTTTCTAAGTATGAAATCTGCGTTTCGTTCTAGATGTAGAGGGAAGAATACGTGTTGTCGTCTCGCATCTAACTTTTGGTGTAGATCGTCCAGTTCGTTTACTCGGAGTGTTTCGATTTTCGCGAATGTTTAGATAGGGGCGAAGAGACATGCCTTTAGGATCTCGATTCATGCCTTGAGACGTTGGAGACCAGTGTGCTGGGTTTAGGGCGAGACCTAGGTTTGCTTTCAGATTGAGGGTGTGCGGCGACTAGTCGGCTTTCGTTTTCCTGTTGCAATTTTAACCTGATTCCATACCGATTTAGAATCCACGATAGGTTCTCGGCTTATACGATTCGTCTGGTTGGAACCGAGCATCTCACTGGGAACAATTTCTAAGTTTCCCGTAAGCGCTGACCAGAAATTTGGATTTCTTTTATAGCGCGCTATTTTATCCTATTCAGATGTATGCAGACCAATGGGTCGGTGCGTTTGTTTAGGACGGCTAGCATGCTCGACGAGGCCTATCACCGAGCATTTGTGATTTTATAGTCGCAGACGGACTTTTGTTAAATATTTTTCTAAGACTTTAGGCGACGTCTCCCCGGTTCTTTCCGAAATTATTTTGGTGTATAATTTTTGTATAGACGATTAAGTAGTTGTTACTGCGGAAATAATTTCCGAATGTTTTGAATTTGTTCTTATGCTTTTTGATGGTAGCGGAGATTTTATAATATTCCAACTTTTCTATTAAAAATTTTCGAAAATTTCGATTACAAAGCGAATGTTTTAAAATTTGGGAGTATACGAACACTCGTATACGCACCCACTCCCCCCCCCCTCCATTTTGTAAAGGAGGATAGCTGAACTCGTCTTTAGGCAAGCTGCCTACGTATTCCTTTCAGAAATCAAGCCATCTCTAAGTTCTGATTGTTGATTCGAGTGTGCTTACTTGGCTGTCGCAGAATTCTCGATCACTTCAGTCGCTGGATCAGTGTCTTGGTCCGGGTTTGTCTCCTCCGGTTGGGTAGAAGCGATGGGTGCGGAAACTTGTTGCTTCTCGACCGTTCTTGGTTTTGGATCGTTCTCAGCGGGGGGTGGTGTGTACTTCACCCGTTTTGGTTTCACGATTGTGACCGCCAATTGCCTTAGCTTATATTTGGCTAAGAAGCAAGATCGCGATTTTCTCTGACATCCCCAAATTGCTGCGACTCAATAGGGGTCGGAAACTTGATGCCTAAGTGATATGTCGAGAGGACTGCCTTCATGGAATTTATCCAAGGCGTGCCCATAATCACGTTATAGATGGCTGGGGAATCTACGACTGCGAAGTTGACGATTTTCGTCACTTCTTTGGCTGCGACCGGTAGTCGGATTGATCCTAGAGTCATAGATGTTTCGCCGGAGAAACTAGTCAACGGCTTCGGTATCGGCTCGACCTCCGATATATCGATTCCCATGCATGCCAACGTGTTCCGGAAGATTACGCTGACGGTGCTTCCAGTATCGACCAGGATTCGAGCGACTTCTAGGTCGCTTACACTAAGTCAATGACGAGAGGATCGGTGTGTGGTTGATCGATTCTGCCAGTTTCTGCGTCGTCGAAAGAGATCACCCCCTTCGGGGCGTTGTTCGATGGCACCTTCCAACTCGAGCCGGTTTCCACTTTTTGTTGGTAGGACTTGATAGACGAGATGGTGTCGCTGTAATACTGCGATTCACCGATGATCATATTGATTTTTCGGCGGTTAGAATCGTTACCTTTCTCATCTTCCCTTCGTCCGCGTTTTTTGCCCGACTGGTTCCCTTGAGGCGGAGTTTCCGCTCGTGAGTTCCTGTTGTTTTTCGGAGGGCCATCTGAATCACGGATAAGATCCTTGACGCTGGATATCTCCGAGAGTTCTCCGGCGATTAGCTTTGTGGCGAGTCTGGCGCCGAGGACTTTGTAGTTCACGGTAGAGTGACCACGGGTTTGGTGGAGATCGCAGAAGGAATTCTCGTCATAGTTCGGATTCTTTGACCATGTGTCCCCGTAGTTCGCCCTTGTTCCGATCCGGAGTTTATGGCATAGTTGTGCGCCCCTTGGAGATCCTGCCCCTCGTGATGGATGAATTTATGGTTACGAGTGTTTTTCTTTTTTGGCTTTTGCTCGGACGCGATATCCTTTGCGGAAGATTTCTTCGGCTTATGCTTTTCAGACAGGATTTTGGTCTCCTCTTTGATGGTTATGTAATCGGTAGCTTTGTGGAGCGCCTCCTGGATCGTCCTCGGTTTTTCGATAGTTATCCACTTTCGAAACTTCGACTTGTACCAGAGCGATTTTCTAAGCGCGTCGATGGCGGCCTTGTCGCTTATTCCGCTAACCCTAACCATGACGAGTTTGAATCTGCTCATGAAGTCGCGAAGGGATTCTTCTTCTTTCTGCGACAAGCTCCAGAGATCGGTGTTGGAGGTTTCTCGATTTATAAACATCGAGTACTGCTTCAGGAATTTGGAAGCGAGCGGGCGGAAACTCCCGATTGAATTCCACCTAAGTTTGGCAAACCAGTAGCCTGCGTCTTTTCGTGATCCTTGATCTTGGCTCGTCCCATGATAATCAGGAAGGCCTGTAGGTGCGCTTTGGGATCAGCCGTTCCGCCGTAAGTCGGCACCTTGAGCTTTCCTGGATCGGGTAGCTTGACCTTGGTGATGCGGGCCGTAAAAGGCGTTTTCCGAAATTCGTATAGCAGCCGATAGATTTCAGGCGCGGCGCTGGTAGCGTGGTGAATTTGAGACTTCACCGTTTTCACCGCTGCGACCGTTTTAGTAATATACTCGTGGAGATTGCGGATCTCAGTTAAGTCGCCAGCAGTTTTCCGTCCTCGTCGGCGTTTACTGTGAGTAACTGGAGACCGTTCCTCGGCTGTTTTTGCGAGTTGTGCAAAATAGAGCTCCTCCTTGTCTCCAGTAAGAGAATGCTTGGGAGAAGACTCCGGCAGAGGGCTGCGAGTTTTCCTTCTCCTAGGAAGGACGTCCGCGTCCTCGTCCGACGAGTCGGCTTGGTCGCTCGTTTCTAGGTTAACTCTTTCGACGCCATCCTCCTCGGTCTCCTGTCTATGAGTAGGAGATTTGCCGGTTTGTTCAGCGTCGCGTCAGGGTTATCTTTTTCGGAGTCTTTCTCTGTCTGATTTCCCTGCTCGGTTCTGGGGCGATCCATAGGAATCGCGAAATCGAGCCTTCTTAATATGATCCTAGGATCCTTCTCTGAGTCTGGGAAGAGAGAACAAGGGATAATCCTTGCAAACAGAGAGACAAGGCTCGATCTGCTTCAAGGCGTGTGAAACGAGATGGGACACAAGAGCTATGGATTGACTCCTGCTACTCCAAAGGACACTGAACTAGATATGACACACTAGAACAGAGATCCAAGCCGGATATTACACACCAGAAAGCCGGATATTACACACCAGCAACACTTCAACTCGCCAAAGACAAGAAAGAAGAGAGAAAAGGGTGTTTGATAAAAGATTGCTTGATTATTGAAAGGGGGTCACAACCACAATATAAAGGAGAATCCTTGTACATGCACAAGGTCTCGAAACTAGAAAGAAAAATAAAGGGAACACGCTCCCTTGGGAACTAAACAAAGACCAAGTTCTGTGGAAATAAAACATACATAAAAACATAGGATAAAAATTATTATAAGGTCTTCATTAGTCTTGGACTGAGATTAGCACCTAGGGGATTTGATAAAGCAGCTTGAGGCCTCGTTAAAAAACTTCCTCCGGAAAACCACTTGGGACAAAACCAAGAGCAAGGAAAAGAGCACACCCAAGTACTTTGCCTAAGTACCAATTCAGCTTGATGTAGAGGTAGCTTGATTGTTGGTCAAGATAACTCGAATCATCAAACTTTTTCCAAGACATTCTTCTTGTTTCCAAACGGATCTAAGTAATCCTCCAATGGCTCCATTGAGT
>CAKOAT010955154.1:17144-51160 GCA_932364175.1 Eruca vesicaria subsp. sativa | reverse complement strand
AAACGAAATCAGAAAACCCTAATCTATCAGATTTCGACAGCCACAACACAGATCTATCAGTTCTTAGCATGAATATAAAGAGACAAATCGAAAATCAGAGAGAAAACAACAACTTCCCTTCCAGAGTTGCTCTGATACCACATAATATGATCCTAGGATCCTTCTCTGGGTCTGGGAAGAGAGAACAAGGGATAATCCTTGCAAACAGAAAGACAAGGCTCGATCTGCTTCAAGGCGTGTGAAACGAGATGGGACACAAGAGCTATGGATCGACTCCTGATACTCCAAAGGACACTGAACTAGATATGACACACTAGAACAGAGATCCAAGCCGGATATTACACACCAGCAAGCCGGATATTACACACCAGCAACACTTCAACTCGCCAAAGACAAGAAAGAAGAGAGAAAAGGGTTTTTGATAAAAAGATTGCTTGATTATTGAAAGGGGGTCACGACCACAATATAAAGGAGAATCCTTGTACATGCACAAGGTCTCGAAACTAGAAAGAAAAATAAAGGGAACACGCTCCCTTGGGAACTAAACAAAGACCAAGTTCTGTGGAAATAAAACATACATAAAAACATAGGATAAAAATTATTATAAGGTCTTCATTAGTCTTGGACTGAGATTATCACCTAGGGGATTTGATAAAGCAGCTTGAGGCCTCGTTAAAAAACTTCCTCCGGAAAACCACTTGGGACAAAACCAAGAGCAAGGAAAAGAGCACACCCAAGTACTTTGCCTAAGTACCAATTCAGCTTGATGTAGAGGTAGCTTGATTGTTGGTCAAGATAACTCGAATCATCAAACTTTGTCCAAGACATTCTTCTTGTTTCCAAACGGATCTAAGTAATCCTCCAATGGCTCCATTGAGTNGCCTAAGTACCAATTCAGCTTGATGTAGAGGTAGCTTGATTGTTGGTCAAGATAACTCGAATCATCAAACTTTGTCCAAGACATTCTTCTTGTTTCCAAACGGATCTAAGTAATCCTCCAATGGCTCCATTGAGTTTCTTGGTTCTTGAACACGCATTGGGACCTTCAGGAATGGCTAAGACATCTTCATCAGCTGGTTCGTTCATAGTCTCATTGTCTCCTTTGTTAAGCTGGTCCATGATCACATCACTTCTTCAGCGGATCTTAGTGGTTCCGCGGGGGCGAATCGCTCTGGTTTTCGCAGTTAGGGTTTCGACCTGTTTTGCGAGCGAACCAATGAGCTTTTCCTGC
The DNA here is from genome assembly GCA_932364175.1 of Eruca vesicaria subsp. sativa. Classification (NCBI taxonomy): domain Eukaryota; kingdom Viridiplantae; phylum Streptophyta; class Magnoliopsida; order Brassicales; family Brassicaceae; genus Eruca; species Eruca vesicaria. The sequence continues at coordinate 49,929 of CAKOAT010955154.1, read as the reverse complement.
TCTTCCGATTTTTTGTTAAAGTCGGAAAGCATCTTTTCGATGGTCTCGGCATTAGCGTTTGTAGTGTTGGCCACGGACTCATCTTGTGGTGGTGGTGTTTTGTCAACGTTGTCGCTTTCCTCGCGAGTTTGGTTGTCACAGTCATCGTTTCTTGATCAAGTGTGCTGCGGCTTGAGTGTAAGATAGATCCGACCCCCCTCCTTCTAGCGCCAAACTTTGGGAACCGAAATTCACATACTGTCAAGATTACGTAAATAAGGGAATTTAGAGTAAACCCTATCTGCGGAACCGCACAAGAATAATCAAGACAACGAAAAATATGAAATAATGATGTAAATAACAAGATTGAGAACGAAAAGAGTCTTATTCTGAATCTGTGTAAGAACGTTACAACCAGAGTGAGCCTTAGCCGAATGAGCCATTGGCGAGATCCTAACCCTAGCAGTCTAAGACTAAAACCCTAGTTGAGGCGCAGCTCGATAACAAAAACGAAAAAAATCCTAAGTGCTAAGTTTCTGGTGGTGAAAGCTCTCGAAAATCATCCTTCACTTCTGTGCTCTGCCTCTTGCTTATATACTCCTTTCCTAGGTGGTTTAGTCCTTCCATTTCGCCCCGATTCGAGTTTATCGAGAATCTTCCATTTATCTTTTTCTTTCCTTTTTCCCCGCGGAAATCTTCTATTCATCCTCAAACTTGACATTTATCTTCAGATTTGACATTTATCTTCTTTCTGTGAGCAAATCGTTAAAACGTCGTCTTATCTTAGGGCTAGACTTTGTTAAAGTCGTGAGATAGGCTTTTATCGCGTTTTAGGAATTTTCGGGCCATTTTTGCGATAAAACCGTTTTACGACTTTATACGAGATTGTTTCCTGATGCGATGCCGTTTTTAAATAAATTTCTCGAGTTAATCGTGAAATTTGGCAATGTTTGATGTTTCGGTTAATCGTTGCCGTTTTCTACGATTTACTCGAGGTTTTATTAAAAACGCATTTTTTTACGATTTTTATGAAATATCTCGAGTAAATCGTATAGTTAGGCAATGTTCTGTGTTTTGTTTAACCGTTGCCATTTTATACGATTTCCTTGAGTTCTTTTGGGAAAACAAGACTTTACGGTTTTTATCGTAAAACTTGAATGATAAGACGGATCGAGAAGAAACGAGAGACGTCTCAACCGTGGTTCCGAACACGATCGAGCCGAGGGACGTATGCCTTGAATCGAGGATGTGGGAGGTCGAGGCTCGGGATAGTCAGTTCGACATACGGCGAGCCGAACCGGGCTGGTTTAGCTCGCTGTACGGCGAGCTATCCGTGAAGTGACTAGCTCGCCGTACGGCGAGCTAGCTTGATGCCACCTAGCTCGCCGTACGGCGAGCTGGTCCGGGATAGACGATTTCGTTGTACGGAGAGCTGAACAGGTTGGTTCGGCTCGTCGGACGTTGAACTCGGTTTGGTCGAACCTACTCGCAGTTTTACGACGGATGCAGTTTTTTACGGTTTTGCGATTAATTCGGATAATCGTGTAATCGACGTTTGTTTCGTTTGTCTTTTTACGAAATAATGATTTTTCAATTTTTTTCCGCGCGTTTCCTTTGTTCGGAAGTTTCTTAGTATTTATAAAATGTATTTTATTATATTTTTAATTTTGCGGAAAGTTTTGGTCATTGATTCCGTCGTGCCGATTTTGACCCCAACAGAGCTGAAGTTATATTTTAATAACTAATTATTAGTACTTATATTTTAAGAAGTTTAATATATATATATTAGATATAAAGTTAAAAATTTATGTTTAGTGTTAGTGTTTTGTTTATGTGGAAAATAAAGATTATCAAAAAGTAAAACACTATTATGTAAATAAAAAAAACTTGACATCAAAATGAGGTTGTGAATAGTGTTCCCTAAAATTTTGAGGGAATATAGTTCATATCTTCATTTTTTCCCTCAAAATGAAATACTATTAAAGATGAATTTCCCTCATTTTTTGATGTTTTCCCTCATTTTGATGTACCATTGGAGATGCGCTAAGCCGTTAGATAACAGGGATTCAAATCCACATACGGCAAGTCCCGAATACATAAACACAGCCATACTTGGCCCAAATAAAACATAGACAAACAACATGAGGGAATACATTCCCACCTTAAGATCAAAGTAATCGATCACGGTTCAGGCTCGTAGTACCCGGACGCTGATCTCCCAAATGAGAAATCACCAACCTCCTACGATTTGGGCGGGAGCCCACTGCTCCCAGATTCCCGCCTCGATATCAAGTAGCGCAAACTGCTTGTTCATCCTCCTGTTCATTCGCCTTGTCTGCTTTTCCGTTTCCACCATGTAGGAATAACCAGGAACTTGGGTGAGATGCAACCCGCCAAAGATACCGCGACATTCACGATAGTCGCCAACGTATTTGGAGGTGTCCTTCATCTCCACCAGCTTAGTCGCAAAGTGCTCGCGACGAGCGTTCACCGCCTCGGAGAATTCTCTCCTTCCACAATGGTGAGCATGACGAGCCTCCTTGGTGACTAACTCCTTGGTACGGAAAGAGCTTGCACCCAACTCTTCCCTTAGATGAGCAGTCTTCTTTTCTGCTGCCTCAGCCTTAAACTGAGCCATGCGAGCCTCTGTCTTGCTCCATCTAGAGCCTCGCTCATAACAAGGAGACCCTACACACGAAAAAAAACTGTTCCCAAACTAGTAAGAAACTTAGAGTCGATAAGTCGCAGAGGTTTTGAAAGCGATTTAACCTTATTGAAGAACCTCAACGCCTTTGCAAACTCTGATACATCATTTTCCATAACCTCGTTCGGAGGCACCCCAAAATCAAAAAAATTGTCTAGATCAATCGGATCAGTGTCACCCCTGATAGTCTGTCCGTCCAGGAAGTCTTCGAGCACTTGGTCCATGTCCACAGCAAGTTCTTATACTTTGAGACCTCAACCTCTCCCTCACCACTGGAAACTCGTAATTCGTGAACTCATCCATGTTTGGCATCGACTCTTCTTCAGCTGATATGTCCAGTTGGACACAAGAGTAGATGTACCCAATCGCGAGACAAACTCGTTTCGCGAGAACTCGTTTCGGAGAGAAGTATCCCTAAAATAATGGACCACCACGAAAAAGGTTTCTAACAGTGAGAAGGTCTTCGAAAAGCGGAGGTAGAGGATTAGTCACTGCAAAACAAAAAAATACGCAAGGTCATATATCTTTCGAATAAGTAAATCAATGGATTCACGGTCGAAATACCCTTTCAACCCCATTCGCTCCTACAGAAGGGAATGTCACCATCTTCCACTGATGCGTAGTCGTCAATGTGGACGAAAAAGAAACTCTTTTTCCATTCATGAGTTCGAGGCAAACCCATCAATTAGATTTGTTAATATGTAATTACTTATAAATTAAAACTAAATTTTATTAGTTTGGCAATTATAATTATCTAAAAGATTATATATTATGTTATCCAAAAATATTATACATCATAATATTTTAAAAAGTGAAATTTTCTTATTTATCATCATGCTCTCCACAAATTTATGTGTAGTCATATTTTATGTTCAATTAATCTTAATAAATAATTTTAGTGATTTATCTGATAATTTATAATTATCTTCAGAATAATTAAAAAATTCCTAAAGATAATATCATAATAAATTGATACTATATTACTTTAGTAATATTAAAAATTAAATATATGTTTCTATTATATTTGATTTAGTAATATTAATTGGCTCTTTTTAATATATATATCACATAGGATTGAATGAATCATCTATCTTTTAAGATAAATTTCTTAAGATAATCAAAATCATTCATTGTGATAATTTCTGAAAATTATGACAATTAATTCAAATATCTATACTATTTTTTGTAAATTGATTTGTTCGCTCTCACGATAAAAAAAAACTAGTGCATTTAAAATTTAATACACTTAATAAATAACTAAATTAGATTTCAAATATGTAAATACTTATAAAGAAAAAATAATTAATTCATTTCGTAATCATCATATCTAAAAATATTTCACATTATGTTATCAAAAAAAAATTACATCTTAATAATTTAAAAATAAATATATATCCATGTATATAGTATCATGTATATATGAATGTTTTCAAATTATTTTACGTAATAAAGGATATTTTACTAAAATAAAAAAATTATTGTGTATAAAATTTTAATATATAAATAATAATTGTATATTTCAAAAACATGAAATAATTTATTCTAAAGTTTTTGAATTGAAAATATATCTATTACTAAATTATTATGTTCGTAAGTGTAGACACAACACCTAGTATTCATTATAGGACATATATATCTAACAAAAAATATTTAGTGATATCATATATGTAAAATAATACTATCTTTTTATGTAACAGAGAAATAGAAAAGAATATCATGATCTTAGTTGCTAACTAACAGTGCAATTTCTTTCCTAATTTAAAAATATATAAAAAGTATGATCAATTTTTTTTAATTTTCATAAAGTTTATCTTAGTTTTACACGGGATAACCATTGCTAGGTAACAGGTTAATAGTGGCTGTTTGGATTTTTATCAAGTTTTATCGGGGTTTGAAATAGCAGTGGTTTAATTAAACCCAAATCGGATTATATACATGTCACCGGGTTTAGTGGGTTTGAACAGTAGATCCGGGTTAGGTACAAAAACAATAATCAACACAATTATAAATGTATTACGCTAAAAACTTAAAATACGTAATTTTATAATTACTAAATTTTGGTCCCTCATAAATAAATAATTTAAAAGGAATTAAATGGTTCAATGAAAACAATGGTTGATATAATTATACAGTTATTAGGCTATACAATTTAAATCTCAAACACGTACCCTAAATTCTAATCATTAAATCATAAAGATTAAACCTTACACTGTAATAATAAAATAATTACTATAATATAATTACAACTAATATCTAACACTCATAGAATTTTATAATTTCAATTCTAATTTAAACCATAAATTGTATTCCCCAAACTCCAAATCATAAAATATAAAGGAACCCCTTAATACTATAAATCATTAAATTTAAAATCATAAATAATAACCACAATAGAATTATTAACTATATATATAATATTTAAACTATTTACATATAAATTTAATAAAACTAGTACATTTTCCAAAAATATAAATTAATTATAATTTTAAACCAACAATTTAATATTTTATAAAATATTAACCCCAAACATCAAAAAAAACTTGAAATCATATACCCTAAACTTTAAATTCTAAATCCTAACTCTATACTTGAACTTAGAACTTTTAGTCATAGAAATTAAATAAAAAAAATCCTAATAACAAACCTTGAACTTTAAACATATACATGAAATCCTATACCCTAAACTCTAAATCATAAATTTTGTCTTAATCTTTAAATATATATATAATACATTGTAGATAAGAAACCATTACACTAACATATAACCATTGAATACCTACACAAAATTAATCTATTTTTATCAATGAAATCGATAAATTAAAATTGGAAACCAAAACTCATATTAAGTAAATAGCCATGATTTGGTTTTGGTTTTGGTTTTGGCTCCAAAATTCCATATTGTATAGAAAATATGCACTATCACATAAGTCATAACCCTATTTGACGTCTTCTCTCTGTCTTTCTTTAGCAAATCAACAATCCTCTTAGATTTTATTTATTTATATTATAAATCATTTCATCCATTTGATTCTTTCTCTATATCTCTCTGATATTTTTAGGATTCAGATCCACAATCAAAGCTCTTTTCACTCACTAAAGGTCGAAATTTTTACCCTACTGCCTCTCAATGACTCTAGGGATCCGTAATGCCAATGGAATTTACTAGTCGATGTACACTAGAACTTCTGTAAATTAATTTTCGATAAATTAATAATCTCTATAAATTAATAAATTTTACCGGTTCCAATTTGGGCCGGTTCAAAATATGACACAAATCAATAAAATAATAATGTTTTAGAAAATTATATGTAAATATATGGTCACATTAAAATAATAAATTAATATTTTTTTGTATACATATTTTATATAAGTAAGAACCTATCATTATATTGTTTGTTTTATATTCAGAATGGAATATCTTTATATTTTCTTAATACTTGATAGGTTTTTGATGAAATTTAGTAATATATATCTAAAATCACATTTAAATTATATGTAATATATATTATTTACATTAAATAATATAATATTATTAAATTTAAATGTCAAATTTCAAAGAAGAATAATTAATGTATATACATTAAAATCAAATATTTTTCTTATCTTAGAATAAATATATTTTGTTGCCAAAAACAAAAATAGTATATCTTAATATAAAAAAAAAATCTAGATAAAGAATTTTTGTAAATTAATATCACTATAAATTAATAAAATTTCAAAGTTCCAACCTTATTAATTTATAGAGGTTTTATTGTATGACTTTCTCTCAGTTTCATTTATTTTCGATTGGATTTGTTACATTTTCAGATTCCAGTTTGGTTGATTTGATTTTATTTGATGTTAGATTTCGGATTCAGATGTAGATAAATCCACTACTTTGTGGTAGATCTGACCACTTCAGTATTAAAGGCCAATACCAATGATGATGGCAGAGGTGTAGACAGGGGCGGAAGCAGAAGCTACGCATCCCATTTGGTTGCTGTAGTTTGACGGAGGCAAAGGAGGTGGTGTTGGAGATCAGTTTAGTTTACCCTAATTTGTTTTGCTTTGGTTTGTATCATAATTGGTTATCTAATACCAGTTAAATTTTTGTAACCAGTTAACCGATGTTGGTTATCAAGAAAATATATTCTAGTTACAATTTTTATTATATTTTCTTCAGATGAATAATCTTGTATTTAAATTTAAATTTAATTTATTTTAACTAATTAATTTTTGAATATAAATATTTTTTAAAACATAAAAAGCCACGCAATAACCGAAACTATTTGGAATGTATTTGTTAACTGCCACAAATATTTAAGTGACTACTTAGTTACAAAATGTAATGGAGGTGTGACAGAAATATTGTTACAAATTGTGTCCTATTTACTACGTAATTGTGTGTAACACCTTGTGACGTTTTATGACTACTTTTATCTTGTAACAGTTTGTAACAAAAGTGATAATATTGTAATCGTCTATAATTGTGACATTTTTGTGACTCAAGTGAATATGTGACGACTTTATTGTGACCCTTCAGAAACTGTCACATATTCAGTCACAACAGATAATTTGTGACTAAGCATTTGTATACTGTGACTAAAAGCATTGTCACAATATCTATTTTTTCTTGTAGTGACTCATGGTAGTGTAAACCCACACATGATTCCACACTTGTCTGGGTTTAGCTCTAATACTCCTTATGATGTTCCGCGCATTTACAGATAATGAGTCCCCCACACTTATTTACTCGACTTGTGGACCTCATCTAGTTCGAAAGCCGGTGCGTTAATTTTTTGGAAAATCATAAGATTTATTTACCAATTCTACGATCACCAAACAACATTTCTCTGTGTTTTAATTTCACTCACATGATATCATGAATTAATTCTCGATATGTTACCTATCTTTTCATTACTATAGTTTACGCACGTTTAACTATGAAGTTCTTTAAATGTGTAACCAAAAATTTAAGTGCATTTTAACAACATAAGTAGTTAAATTAAGTCTATTAAGATTTTCACTATATATATTACAAACTGGAATGTTAAAATAATGTCGTGTAACTGAACCGCATAGCCAATTGTGTTTCAGATAATTGCTAAACCGATCAAACCGATCAAACCGAGCAAGAATTAATTGATTTAAACCGCAAATGGCTATGTCAACAAAATGCTAGACATATATAGTCCTTAACATGAAGGGATACGAAGAAAGTAAAAATATTCTAAAATTAGAGTAGAAAGAAAGGATGGTTAGGCGATTTTGAAGGATAGAGTGAAAAATAGGTGTGGGTTTGATGTTTAAAAAGAAGAGAGGTTTACCGAGTTCCTCTCCATTGGCCTATTCAAATCAAACTATAGAATCTCTCCTCCCACAAAAGAGGACAAAAACAAAAACAAAAAGAAAACAAAAAGTCCCATCTCTCTTGCCTCCATCAACCAAACGCAATGGTGTGTTCTCTCATTCTTTTTCTGGCGAAAGTTGTGTTATAGACGTCTGAACATTGTTTCTTGTTATGTCTTAATTCAATATTTACATACTATAATGGTTTCTTTTCTCTTACACTAGCACCGTATATCTAGGAACTACGATTTATCTGTCTATATTTGTACCTTAAACTTATTTTATATATGAACTGATAAGGCGAACGCGGCGTCGGGAATGGCGGTGGAAGACGAATGTAAGCTCAAATTTTTGGAGCTAAAATCGAAAAGAAACTATAGGTTCATAATATTCAGGATAGACGGACAACAAGTGGTGGTGGAAAAGTTGGGGAGTCCTGAGGAGAGCTACGACGATTTCTCCAATTCCCTACCTGCCAATGAGTGTCGCTATGCTGTCTTTGACTTTGACTTTACCACTGCTGAGAATTGCCAGAAGAGCAAGATCTTCTTCATAGCATGGTATTACAAAACCCTCATGAACACACAAACTGTTATGTTATCAAAATTATATCATGCATAGTGCGGGTTTGAACATGTGTAGCAGAAATCACTTATATTAAATGTCATGGTTACATGTTATCAAACATATAAAAATGATTGTATTGGATGGTGCATGCACGTACGTATATGATAGGTCACCGGATTCATCGAGGGTGAGGATGAAGATGGTGTATGCGAGCTCAAAGGACAGGTTCAAGAGAGAATTAGATGGGATTCAAGTGGAGTTACAAGCCACGGACCCGAGCGAGATGAGTTTCGACATCATCAAAAGCCGAGCTCTCTAGGTTCATTTATGCCTGATTTCTTATAATATATCCATCCATAAATGATCCATCATCATTATTTAAATTAAAGAACTTCTCCATGAAATGTAGTAACTTTCTTGCATGCTTTCATTCATCCTTCTTCATCTTAAATATTCTCTCACTTCTTTTGTACATTTTATATGACGTGGGTTAAATACTTTTTCTTTGAAGAAGCTTTAAACATGTTGCTTCTTGTGTAATAGATGCATAATCTCCTTGTAAAATAAAAAATATATTATTTCTGTATTGCAATTTTTAAACAAGTCGATATGTGTGAGTGAGGCATATCCGTTGTCGCCTAGTCCAAAATGAATGTGGTCAACCAGCGTAACTCAATTATTGCTCACGTTCTGACATGTATGATAAAAATGCAGAGGAAACATAACTTCAAATAATTTTACTTTTCTAACACAACATCAAGTTCCATTATCCAATTGTAAACACGGGATTATAACCATACAAGTTTCCAACCCAACATACAAACGACACTATCTAGTAATACCTTGAATTACTAAGTTGGATTTTACGCTACCTAATCAATGTGTCACTGCAACTTTCACCACTCTGAAACGAATTCATCTCATGACTCGAGATAAACCGGCTCTGACACCCTAAAATTAGACCACCTACTGAGATGAAAAACCTAAGATAAGAAGAGTTGAAGAGAAGAAAAGTTGAGGAGAAGAAGAGAAGAAGATATTACATAAAATGGATATATGTTGGGGGATGCATGTCCGTGGATGCATATATACAAAAATTCATCCGCAGCGTATCCAACAGAAACTTTTCCACACGATCATTAGAGGCAAAAAAGTGATTTTGAATTTTGAAATTGGATTTTGGAGCCTTTATGGAAGTGATCCCCTCTAGTCTTTGCTTATTCATTTCTTCTTTGTATTCTCAATCTATATATTCAAATGTATGCCACAATAATAAATTTAAAGGGAAAAGATTACCCTTCTTTACTTTCTCTCTCTTACAAACAAATCTCTACGTTATCTCTGTACTTTTTGGATTCACAGCTCTCTCTTGCTCTCTTGTTCTTGAGCTGTTCATCCTGGTTACTTATTTTCTCACATGGTATCAGAGTGTCTAAGCTCATAAACACCTAATTTTCTTCTGCAAATTCATTTTACTTTTAGTTCTCTTGAAGAACAATCATTTTGTTTTCCAAATCTATTTGGTTACACCCTTTTATCCTATTGTCCGAAAAAATTCCAAGAGGGAAGAACCTTCCCAGAACTCAAGATAAAGGTGTATCTCATTCACTGGAACTCAAGAAAGCTCTAGCTTAGTTCGGAAAGCTTTATCAAAATCCAATTTCTTGCAAAAACCAGTAGGAACATCCTATTGTCTACTGATCCTTAACTCTCCAAGATTGAGAACTCAGCATGGTGTTGTTTCCAGTGCATAAGTGATATCACTCAAATTATCCTAAGGAGTGAATTACTCTCTCAAATAAGAGGTTCAACTGTAGTACTTAAGGATCGAATCCACAAGGAGCTAGAGAACCTAATAAATCTAGTCAGATATAAATCTAGGCGAATATATAAATAGCAGAAACAATAAATAAGTAAACAGGAAATATTCCTAATCAATCAAGACAATTACTTAATCGAGAATGGAAACAAAGACTCTTGAAACTAAAATGAAAAAGATACTAGACTTAGGATTTTTATTCAAGTATTGGGATTATAATCCTATAGGATGCTATTCAATTGCTTGCGAGATACTATAGAGCATTAACTATCTTGATTAAAAAATTATTTAAACTAATGTTCAAATAAATAAGTCTAATGACCGACTGGTCGCACTTGATAGTGTCGATCGATTATTCGATAGGAACATCGACCGATACACTAAACTCATCATCAATAGATTTCTGTTAGGAAGAATGATCGATGAGTCCAGTCAAGCAATAAACACGAGTTAACATAAACTCACTAAAGACTTCTAAATCAAACTTGTCATTATATTTCTAACAAATCATAGCTTAATAGGGATGTGTTTAGGACTATCGGAATTTTTTAAATATCTCTAATCCAACCTAAATAATCCAGGATTCAATGTTTCTAGTTAGCTACTCTAGAACCATGAGCAATTAGAACATCCTATTAATAAGTATCACAACTAGCAATCTTATAGTTGGGGCTAATCCCTCTAACATATTTAAACCTTAAATCTAACAAGTAAACTACTGATATGATGCATATTTATATTGGTTTAGCAGTTGATTTTGTACATAAATCATCATATAGATTTAGGTTTAGACATCTTTAGGATCCATATTGCATTCATAAGTCTTTCTCAGGTGTTGGAGTGTCCTATTGAGCTTTTGGAGGTGTTCAGAGATATTTGTGATGCAAAAGGATGAAAGATGAACATGGATGGAGACCTTAAAGATATCCTTTGAAGCTCATATTTCGGGAGTACATGGGAAATTGTGTTAGATTTCTAATGAAAGTGGTTTCAAGTCATTTGGATTTGTATTGAAGGAGTTATGATCAATCTACTAGGTGCAGCGACCCAGGACCTGAGCGCGTTCTGGAGCGGGGTAGCAGAGCGACCCAGGACCCCCCGCTCCACATTGAGCGTGTTTTGAAGCGGGGTAGCAGAGCGACCCAAGGCACCCGCTCCAGCACTATTCATTTGACGAATTTTATGTTTTTGTTAGGCCTGTTCAGTTTGTTGACTGAGTCCATTAGGGGTTTTAAGAAGCTTATAAATACATTTTAGACCCTAATCATGGGATTATCTTCTTTTCTCTTGAAGAACACATTGAAACCTTAAAGAAATATTTAATCTTTAGTTTCTTTTCTACTTATTTCTTTGTGATTGTTTGATTAAACTTGCTTCTCAACATGATTACTCTTAAATCAACCATGGGTTTAAGGTTAATCATGAAGATTATTGAGTAGACTCCTTTTGGATTCATGGACTAGGATCATTAAGGGTGATTAGAGAAGATCTAGGATGTTTAGTGTTAGATTTACTTGGTTCCTTGCTTGTTGAGGGTTCTCAATGCCATTTTAGTCCTGATCATACTAAAATAGATCTCTAGACATTTTCTGCCCACAAGGTGTATGATGAAATGCCTGAACCAACTCTTCAATGCTTTTAACTTACTTTACCTGAGAGATTAGTTGCTAAAGAAGTTAAGATTGCTATTAGACTTGTTCTCCATGTTTGCTTAGTAACATTCAACCTAAGATATTAGATGCTTTAGTTGCTATAGTAAAAGAACATTCATCTAGAGATAGAGCTTGTTTAGGATTGTGTTTAGGCATAAGGAAAGTGCATGATTTCTAGCTTGCCATCTTTAGATTGGATCTACATCACCCAAGATCAAATTTCTAGTTCCATGAATCCTCTTGCTTCATTTTGAGAAAGAAAGATCATCCCTTTATTGCATTTTAGTAGTATTCTAGTTCAATATCATCTCACTTATTGATTGCATTTAGATTAAGCAATGTCTTGCATTCTTTTTGGTCAATAGCTCTCAGGATTGGATTGACACTCTACTTACCTTACTACATTGATTTGCTCTAAGGCTTAAAAACCCCTATCAAATTTGGCGCCGTTGCCATTTCTGAGTTGTTTATTGACATTGGGATTTAGTAATTGCTTGAGACTAAATCTTATTTACTTGCTTTCGTTACTGATTTCTTCTTCTTTGTATCTCTTGGATTGGTTGCAGGTGTATGAACCTGAGAAGTAGAGGAGCTGCAAACCTCTTACCTGCAGCTCAAGACATCCAAGCTCTTGAGAGAGAGTTGATACGAAGAAGAAGAGAAGAAGAGAGGCTAGCCCAACTAGAAGATTTGGGCTAGAGATGGAGAGAAACAACCACTTACCTCAAGAGGACGCTGTTCTCCCTCAAGGAGGCATTGGTCAAGGAGCTGACAACCTTAGACCACAACCCAACCCACCCCAAGCTAGATCCATTGGCGCCTATGATCAACCAAACATTCATGGGCATAGAGCTGGTATCCGAGCTCCAGCTGTTCAGAACACCACCTTTGAGATCAAGTCCAGCCTTATCAACATGATCCAAAGCAGCAAGTATCATGGTCTTGCCCTTAAAGATCCTCTAGACCATCTTGATAGCTTTGATAGACTATGTGGGACAACAAAGATCAATGGTATTTCTGAAGATGCCTTCAAGCTGAGGTTGTTCCCGTTCTCTTTGGGAGACAAAGCCCACACTTGGGAGAAGAGCCTTTCAAGAGACTCTATCACCACTTGGGATGAATGTAAGATAGCCTTCCTCACCAAATTCTTCTCTACTTCAAGGACAGCTAAGCTTAGAAATGAGATATCTGGTTTTATTCAAAAGAACCTTGAAGGCTTTGGTGAAGCATGGGAGAGGTTTAATGGCTTCATCACTCAGTGTCCTCATCATGGTTTCATTAAGGAGAGTTTGCTTAGTACCTTCTACAGAGGAGTCTTGCCAAATTATAGGAGCATGCTAGACACTGCTAGCAATGGTTTCTTCTTGGGAAGAACTGAAGCTGAAGCTTTAGAGCTTGTGGAGAACATGGCCAAGAGTGACTCAATTTACAATGATGAGTTTGATAGAATCAATAGAGATGGTGGTGAAGACACTAGAAGGGATCTGAAATCTCTTGAAGAAAAGATTGACAAGCTTGAGTTGCNTTTGATAGAATCAATAGAGATGGTGGTGAAGACACTAGAAGGGATCTGAAATCTCTTGAAGAAAAGATTGACAAGCTTGAGTTGCTTCTTTCACTCCCAACCAAGCAAGAGAAGGTAAACCTTGTGGGTGCTCAAGAGGATACACCTGAGTTGAATGTTGTTGAGGGTATTGAGGGAAACCAAGAGGTATGCTTCATCAGTGCCAATGGATCTTGGTATAGGAAGGAACCAAACTTCCATTACCAAAACCACCAATACCAAAAGCCTCCCTACAATCCCAATTACCAAACCAACAAAAACAACCAAGCTCCTCCACGCCAAGATAACCCTTCTCCCTCTCCTACTAAAGAGGCTGACACTGAAGCCATGTTGAGAATCATCTTAGAAGCTCAGCAGCGGCAAGAGAAGCATATTGGATTTGAGTTGAGAAACCTCAACACAAAGATTGATAGAGCATATGGTGAGCTTAACAACAAGTTTAAAGCCTTGGAGAATCAGTTCTCTTCTATGACCTCCACCTCTCAACACCCAGGGAAAGAACATTGAAATGTTATCCTCTCCAATGATACCCCTAAGTTTGACTTGACTGATCATAAGAGAGAGGTAGATGAGATTGAAAGACTATTGTATGGCTCTGAATTTGTGCAGGATGAGAACCAGAGTGTAGACACGGCTGATGTTCAGATTGTGAAGAAGGCTAAGGCTAAGGTCGATGACAGTGGTTAACTCCAAACTATGGAGAAAGCTGCAACCAAGGTGGATCAGAAAGATAAGGCAGAGGTTGTGAAACAAGCTTCACACAAGGCTGAGGTTCTGGTTGGTAATGAAGCTGTCTAGAAGTTGAAAAAGGTTGGGATTGAAGGATCCAAAGAGTTTGTGCTTGAGGACGACAAGGAGGTTGAGCTATCTCCTTATGATAAGCTCCCTTTTCCAAAGAGGATCATCACCAAGGCTCAAAAGAAGGTGATCTCCAAGTTTAGGAAAGAGTTAAGTGACGTTGGAATTCAACTTCCAAAGATCTCAAACATGCAAGAAGCTTGTGACCAAATGATCCTCATACAAGACATCTTGGCTCACAAGGAAGATGTGGCAAAGCTTCTTAACATCTCTTCCTCTTTGCTGGATCCTAAACCTCCACCAAAATCTCTACCCAAGCTAGAAGATCAAGGGAAGTTCATATTGTCTTGCTCCCTTGGTGATTTCAAAGTTGATGATGCTCTTGTAGATAGTGGAGCTTGTGTGAATGTGATCTCATTGGAGATGGTGCAGAGCTTGAAGATCAAAGGCATGGAGCCAAACAACTCCTCCCTCATGTTTAGGGATTCTTCTTCAACAACACCTATTGGTCTCATCAAGGACTTCCCTTTGAAGATTGGAGATTGCACCATACCCATAGACCTCACTGTTCTTGATATGGCAAGCAAGAGGAGAATGCCATTGTTCTTAGGCACGCCCTTCCTTGCTACTGTTGGAGCTTGCATAGACTTCCCAAAGAAAAATGTGGTTCTCCATAATGTCAACAAGGAAGTATCCTATCCTATCAAGTCACCAATGCTGAATGGAAGTTATTGTGGAACAATATTGAGAGATGCATTGGTTGTTAAGGAGGCAGAAGTTCTTGGTGAAGAATCATTACAGAAGAGTAATGTAGAGCACTTGGGAGACACTACCAAGGAGGAGATGAGTGAACCCACTAAGGCCACTCAAAGCAAGAAGATGAAATCTCCTCACTCCCCACCTAAGCCACACACTCTCATTCTTCACCCACTACAGCTAAAGGATGGAGCCATTGAGTATAAGATCAAATGCAATGGAAGGTCGAAGCCATTCTCAAGCGCCAGGGCCATTATCTCTCCTCAAATCCAAGCTGATCCACTCAAGCTCCAAGAGCTCCTTACACACGTCCTCACCATCACCCTTGAAGGTGGGAGGGATTCTCCTTCTCAATAGGTAAACAAAGGTAGTTAAGCTAAGAGACTTTAAACAAGCTCACTTGGGAGGAATTCTCATGTTTATCTTTGTATATATTGTTGTTCTTTTGTGTTGAATAAGGTCAGGAACAAGTTTGGGGGTCTCCTCAATATGCCTAAAAGTCATGCCCAAACACCAATAGCCACAGCACTTCTCATTCCCACTTGAGGTATCACTCCAACCATTCTTTGTGTATACCATTGCTTTTATCATATTTCGGTATCTCCTTCTCTCTTACTCACACAGAGACTGTGTGATTTAAGTTTGGGGGAGGTACCAAGTTTTTGATCATGTTTTCTTTGTTGATTTTGAGTCTCATGCATTGCATTGTACATACATATATGCATAGAAAAATCCAGAAAAATTGAAAAATTTCCAAAAATAAACAAAAACAAGCATTTAGGTTGCATCATAGCACCTTTAGGATTGAGTCTAGAAGCATTTAGATTGCATTCATGCATTGGGAGCTGAACTAATAATGAAACACATGCTTAGAACTCAAAATTACACCCTAGATGATCATAGCAAGTAGCCTAAACATCTCTTGAAAAGCTTGCATGCTTCGAGTCTTGAAAACTCTTCTTGAAACTTGTTGCTTGTGTGAGATTGACATTCTCCTTTAAACCAACTCCAAATGAACTTAAAGCTGAATGAACTTAATTATTCCTGCATATGGACTCTTGCATGCTTGGTCATGGATTATACACATTTGGGTTTTACTTATCCTTTCTACCACTCTTTATAAAACCCAAATGGCACTCCCACACCTTTTAACCCTTACCATTCTTTGAAGCCTAAATCATTTTGCTTGTGTGAGGTCTCTTTTGATAGCTTGTCATGTGCAAAAACTTGAGAGTATTAGAGGCGACATTGGTTGTTCTTATCTCAGGCTAGCTATAGGACCTCTTGAGAGCTAGCAATTAGGATGGGAAATTTGGTATTGTGATGCAAAAGAGTTTATCTTGGGTCTTGGGGTGTTAGATGAGTGAAAATAATGAACTAAAAGAAAGAAAAACAAAAGAAAACACTAGGGATCAAAAGAAAAAGAAACAAAAGCTCTAGAAACTTCAAATAAGAAACCCCTTAGGCTAAGAAAAGAAAGAAAGAAAAGAGTCTAGAAAATACTTTGGGGAAGACATAAGAAAAATAAGAGTAGAGCTTAAGTAAAAAGTGAAAGAAAAAGTCCCTAGTTGGTTTAAAAGAAAAGAAAAGAGAATGAGTTCATTGGGTGAGTGAAATAAGAGAGTGGTCTTAATGTTTTTGGGAATGAATGGGTTTGAAATTTACACCAAGGAAAATGGTAGAGTTTGAAGTTGTCTAGGAAAATGGTAGATTGATAAGAACAAGCAATGTATGCATAAGTTGCTCCTTTTCTTAGATAGATTTTGCATAATGATCAAGCTCATATTCTTGAGTGTAAGCCACTAAAAAGAAATGTATTGAAACCCCTCCTCTATTCTCATTTAGCCATTTCACTTACCAAGCCAAACGATTGAGATCAAGTTTCCATTTGCAAGACTTCACCTTATTGCTTATGCTTAATTGAATGTGAGGATTGGTTGAAGAGATTTGTTGATTGGTGATCCACAACTTGTCTAAAAGAAAGAGTCTTGCTAGGCCTTGTGAAGATAGAGTGTAATAACTGAGGTTGCTTATGCTATAGGTTATGTTTGTCTAGGATGTGGTTTTGAGTTTAAGAAGTGTATCCTATGGTTTTGAGCTCCCATTTTCATTCTCTCTCTCTCTCTCTCTCTCTGATCTTAATTAATTACTTGAGGACAAGTAAGGGAGTAGTTTGGGAGAGTTGATATGATGCATATTTATATAGTTTTAGCATTTCATTTTGTACATAAATCATCATATAGATTTAGGTTTAGACATCTTTAGGATCCATATTGCATTCATAAGTCTTTCTCAGGTGTTGGAGTGTCCTATTGAGCTTTTGGAGGTGTTTAGAGATATTTGTGATGCAAAAGGATGAAAGATGAACATGGATGGAGNGTTTTAGCATTTCATTTTGTACATAAATCATCATATAGATTTAGGTTTAGACATCTTTAGGATCCATATTGCATTCATAAGTCTTTCTCAGGTGTTGGAGTGTCCTATTGAGCTTTTGGAGGTGTTTAGAGATATTTGTGATGCAAAAGGATGAAAGATGAACATGGATGGAGACCTTAAAGATATCTTTTGAAGCTCACATTTTGGGAGTACATGGTAAATTCTGTTAGCTTTCCAATGAAAGTGGTTTCAAGTCATTTGAATTTGTATTGAAGGAGTTATGATCAATCTACTAGGTGCAGCGACCCAGGACCTGAGCGCGTTCTGGAGCGGGGTAGCAGAGCGACCCAGGACCCCCCCGCTCCACATTGAGCGTGTTCTGGAGCGGGGTAGCAGAGCGACCCAAGGCACCCGCTCCAGCACTATTCATCTGACTAATTTTATGTTTTTGTTGGGCATGTTCAGCTTGTTGACTGAGTCCATTAGGGGTTTTAAGAAGCTTATAAATACATTTTAGACCCTAATCATGGGATTATCTTCTTTTCTCTTGAACAACACATTGAAACCTTAAAGAAAGATTTAATCTTTAGTTTCTTTTCTACTTATTTCTTTGTGATTTTTTTATTAAACTTGCTTCTCAACATGATTTCTCTTAAATCAACCATGGGTTTAAGGTTAATCATGAAGATTAGTGAGTAGACTCCTTTTGGATTCATGGACTAGGATGATTAAGGGTGATTAGAGAAGATCTAGGATGTTTAGTGTTAGATTTACTTGTTTCCTTGCTTGTTGAGGGTTCTCAATGCCATTTTAGTCTTGATCNTGATTTCTCTTAAATCAACCATGGGTTTAAGGTTAATCATGAAGATTAGTGAGTAGACTCCTTTTGGATTCATGGACTAGGATGATTAAGGGTGATTAGAGAAGATCTAGGATGTTTAGTGTTAGATTTACTTGTTTCCTTGCTTGTTGAGGGTTCTCAATGCCATTTTAGTCTTGATCATACTAAAATAGATCTCTAGACATTTCCTGCCCACAAGGTGTATGATGAAATACCTGAACCAACTCTTCAATGCTTTTAACTTACTTTACCTGAGAGATTAGTTGCTAAAGAAGTTAAGATTGCTATTAGACTTGTTCTCCATGTTTGCTTAGTAACATTCAACCTAAGATATTAGATGCTTTAGTTGCTATAGTAAAAGAACATTCATCTAGAGATAGAGCTTGTTTAGGATTGTGTCTAGGCATAAGGAAAGTGTATGATTTCTAGCTTGCCATCTTTAGATTGGATCTACATCACCCAAGATCAAATTTCTAGTCCCATGAATCCTCTTGCTTCATTTTGAGAAAGAAAGATCATCCCTTTATTGCATTTTAGTAGTATTCTAGTTCAATATCATCTCACTTATTGATTGCATTTAGATTAAGTAATGTCTTGCATTCTCTTTGTTCAATAGCTCTCAGGATTGGATTGACACTCTACTTACCTTACTACATTGATTTGCTCTAAGGCTTAAAAACCCCTATCAACTACTCAGACATAGCTAAGCAACTCATAACACAAATAGATAAATAAAACTGCATATTATAATTAAATAGACTAGATTTTGACCCGCGCTTCGGAAGCGCGGGTATGTTTCATGTGACATTTATTTTTTATTATAACAAATGTGTTTTTATATAAAATGTATACCAAGTGTGTTAATGATTTTAGTTAGAAGTTGATTTTTTTATGTACTGAGGCTATCGAGCCTCATCAATTCTGTGTTTTCCTTATCATGAATCAAAATTTTAGTATTGGTAGTTCGATCGAAAACTTTATTGATGCGTTCATAAAAGCCACAAAAAAACCAAAGTAGAAAGAAAGCATAAACAGCATTATTCAATTCGTAAAACCATAGCATAAGTAAAACATAAAAAAAAAACTGATGATGATCTTGTCTTTGGGATAGAATTAGCCGCTCTTCTTGTCTTTGGCTTCATAATTAGACATTTTTTTCAATTCCTCTGACACTGCATTGTTTCTTCGTAGATAACTGGTGCAATGACTTGATTCTCTTCTTTAGAATGTTATCAAGATTCCAAACTTTCAAGGCTTCAAACGTTTCTGCTCCACAAACATTGTTTTCATCATCTCCGCATATCCCAAAGCCGTAAGTCTTTCCTACAATCTCAACAATCTCACTTGGTAATTCAGGATTTTCGATCTGTTAAATATAGTAAGATTGAATGTAGTAAGAATCTCAGATGATATAAAATGTTCTTATAAAAACAGTATTAAGTAGTTGATAACCTTATTATAAGAACCATTTAGGAGTTTTGCTGCAGAGGCGTTGATAATAGTATTTGCGGCTGCGTCTAGAAGCATTAAGTTTGACTCACCTGTTAGATCTTGCACAAGCAATTTCAATTTGTACCTGAAAACAATAATCACTAACATTGTTTTAGCATTACCCAATATAAAATAAGTAATAAATAAGTATATAGTACGATCAGATTTTGGAATAACCTAATTACCTTGGTGTAACTTTGGTAATAATACAACTGCAACCCTCACACCACCAGTCTGGTACGTCCAGATCATTAAATGAAATAGTCATTTTCGTAACCTCATGGTTGCATACCACACAAGCACAATAATACCATGGACAATCGGTACTAATTGCATAAACAGTACAAATAACTCTGGAATATCCACTCTACAAAAACGAAAATTCTATTAATATTGTGTATTACAAATAACAAATAGCAAAGAGAACCAAACCTTATCTGCTCGTTTAATTTGCTGAATGGTTTTGAATGGAAATTGAGACCATTTCTTGCGTTTCTGCTGGATCAGAAAATTGGCTTCTGTAGGTTTGTAAATTACAGTAGACCTATTTTCACCATGAAACCTAAAAGAGAATATAATGTAAATATAATTATTTGATTATAATTTTGAATAATTTGCATTATCTTGTAAAGAAGTGCTTACTTTTGTTTAAGAGCATGTGCTTTAGATATTTCTGGGTTTATCAACACCAAAGATGAATCAAATGAATTAGAGACTTGGAACTCTCCTGAAGCATATATAAAAAACAAATGGTCATCAATACTACTAAATTAAATAAATACTAATAAACCATAACTTTAAAAATTAGTACTAATCTGTCATGTAGAGTATGAAATTATGCATATTAAGATAATAGTTTGGGTTTAAAATGTACCTCTAAACCTCCCAAGTTTAGCAAACCTCATAATCACTGTAACCATTTCATTTTCTTCATTGCAGACAGAGTGGAGAGTGTCAGCCAAATTGCCCCAGATGCAACATGGTAACCGTGAATCACTACAGCACGGTGGAAAACAGGATAGTTGCAACTATCAGTTTTGTGTACGAACATTACTTTTATGTTTTAAATAGCAAGAATACTTATTGGATGTCACGCAGGGTAAAGTGAAGCTTCTTTTGTTGTTTCCCCCCAATACATTGGATTGTTTCAACCCCAACACAATCCTGCACCTGTCCCAACACATCTTGAAACATTTAAAGTGGAAACAGGTTAGTACTGATACAAATGAACATAGATTGAAATGCAAAATGACTGTATAATTACCAATCAATATATTGTCATCAAGTGATCCATTCAAAATGGTTTGAAAGTTGGACAAACTTAGATACAACTCATCACTGATGTGATTGGATCGAGTAATGGTTGTGTCTTGAATAAAGACCATCTTGTATGTATGATTTGTTGATCGATAACCTCCTAATGCAGGATTAACCTGAAAATTCCTGATGTAACACCATAGCCCAACCGGAAGAAGGCTTCCGGTAATCTCAATGTAAGTCCTTTTGCATGTTGCCTGAATTTTATGGCCCTGTTACATTTTAAAATAGGTATTTAAATACCAAAAACAAATTCTGAATATTAAAAAAGACAGTTACAAAAGCTTACATTTTCATCAGCCAATATGAATTCCATGGTTTCCCCTGAGATGTTTTGTTTCCAAGAGTTTTTTTCAGACTCATTGATCCTGTTACAATTTCAAAGACAGTTATTTAACACTAATATTAGTAGTGTTTGTGTCATAAATAAGATAGAGAATACTAATTACAATTCCTTAAAT
This sequence comes from Eruca vesicaria subsp. sativa, assembly GCA_932364175.1. NCBI lineage: Eukaryota > Viridiplantae > Streptophyta > Magnoliopsida > Brassicales > Brassicaceae > Eruca > Eruca vesicaria. The sequence continues at coordinate 28,273 of CAKOAT010955154.1, read as the reverse complement.
GCTTCAGCTTCAGGTATTGGAGGGTTAATCATCATTTGAGAAGCATCAAATGCATTAGAGATCTGCAATTCTCCTATAAGGTACAAAAAACGATACATCTAAATGAATCTTTTCAGAATTAGTTTGTATCAAAATGGACTGAGTGTAAATATGTACCTCTAAATTTACCAAGCTTAGCAAACCTCAGCAACATAGTAACCATTCCATCTTCTTGGTTAATTGAAGANGTCAGTGATATAATCTTGGTTAATGAGCACACCATAAGCGCTTTGACTTACTTTATGTCGGTTAGAGTTAACTCAAGCTTTTTTCGTTGCTTTCCTCCAGCACATTGAATGGTTTCGACTGGACCACAATCCATAACTTGTCCAAGAACGTCTGCAAAAAAGGTATATGTTTACATTAGTATATAATACATTCGAGATATCATGAAACATCTAAAACTTTTTTATGCTTACCAATCAATAAATTGTCATCCAGACTTCCAGACAAAACAGATTGAAAGTCGGCCAAATCCAGGTACAAATCTTCATTAACTCTATTAGAGAGCGTAACGGCCGTGTTCTGATTGAAAACCATCTTCCATGAATGATTTGTGGTTCGATAAGCTCCACCAGCAGGAGTAATCTGGAAATTCCGGAGGTAGCGCCATGCTCCAACTGTAAGAAGCCTTGTCTTACTTTCAATGTAAGTCTTTTTACATGTTGCATGGATTTTTTGCCCCTAAAACATGTAAAAAAAAATATAGAAACATCAAATAACATTCGAAACAATGATAAAGAACGGAATGATAAATACAGGAAAAATAACTTACAGTCTCATCAGCGAAAACGAACTCCATAGTCTCCACGGATTGAATGTTTTGTTTCCAAGCATGTAGAACCTTTACATGAACCAACCATGTGTTTTTCCATGGTTTCAAGTCGTGTAAAAGGACCACTTTATCATTAGAACCTCTTGATGCTTGGATTTGCATTTTAGTAGCCATAGTTTTGTTTAGTGGTTTGTTCGAAGGTGTGGGTTGGAAAATGATAGGGTGTTGTCTATGTATATATAAAGCAGATTTAAGCGACGTGGTTAGGTTTTAGTAGAAACTTGGGAAGAAAGTTTGGGGATATTCTCTTTAGTATCGAATATTGATTAGGATTAGTATTTGGAAAATATAATTAATTAGTTAGCAAATCTTTTGGATATTCTCTTTAGTATCGAACTAGGATAAGACCCGCGCCTTGCGCGGGATGAAACTATTATTTTTATTATGTTTTGAAAAATGAAACAATAGTTCGGTTTCATTCGGATTATAGGTGTTCAATCCAGATATCGGGTTTCGGTTCGGCTCAATTTTTTGTCCGATTTTTTGGTATTTCGATTATTAAAATATAACTACTATTCTAAATCTATATGTACTTCAGTTTGATTTGGTTTATATACCATCGGTTTTCAGTTTATTCAATTTTATACCAAAAAACATAATTATTTAGTTTGAGATCATATTATATATTATACAAATATATANATAAAAATAAAAAACAAAACAGAAGAATGAAAGAAAAGTTTTTATATTCTTCCATATTTAGTGTTCATCAAACCAATATGTCTTTGATTGAACACAACTCTATTTGTTTAAAGATAAAAGTTGTAAGGAATTTCAACTAATTGTTGACCATCAAATTTATAATCTTTACTTCAATTTAGTTACTGTTAAAAAAGCAAAATATCAAAATAAGAAGTCTCAGTTGTAATAAATTGTTAGCTATTTAAAAATTATAATTATAGTTCAACTCATGTAACAAATAGATATTCATGCGTCGTTATAAATATAAACATATTTACATGTTTCAGTTTAATCGGTTATAAATCAACCATATCCAAATCCTATGGTTTTTATAAAATCACATCCATTCGGTTTGTAAGGTATATACCAAAAATAACCATATTATCGATTGTTAATATCTTTTAAAAATATAAAATTAAAAAGAACTAAGATATTTAAATCATTGATAACAAAAATTTTCAATGTGAAAAATTTAATAAGTTTATAATTTATAACTATTCTTGAAAATTTATTGAAAATTTTGAAATTAAAATATTTATGTAATCTTATATGGTATATAATTTAATCTGTATATATATTTGTTTTATTATTGAATGATACTTTTACTTATATGGTTTTAAAATTATGTATATCTTTTGATAATAAAAATGTTAAACTATTGATCATTAATTTTTAACATAATAATTTTAATAGTTTAGTTATTTATTCTCGTTTTTAAAAATTCAAAATATAACTTATACGAAAAAATCTAAACTTTAATTTTATAGCTAATTTGTTTGTTTAATTTATTTTAATAATATAAAATTAAAGAAAAATGATGGAGGATATATAAACTGTTATCAAATATTTATTATTAGAATCATTAAGTGTCATATATATATATTAGTCATTTATGGTAATTCCGTAGGTTTTATTTATGGAAAGAAAATAAAATAGTAATTATATATAGGGGANTATTTATTATTAGAATCATTAAGTGTCATATATATATATTAGTCATTTATGGTAATTCCGTAGGTTTTATTTATGGAAAGAAAATAAAATAGTAATTATATATAGGGGAACAATCATTAAGTGTCATATATATATATTAGTCATTTATGGTAATTCCATAGGTTTTATTTATGGAAAGAAAATAAAATAGTAATTATATATAGGGGAACAATCATTAAGTGTCATATATATATATTAGTCATTTATGGTAATTCCATAGGTTTTATTTATGGAAAGAAAATAAAATAGTAATTATATCTAGGAAAACAATCATAAATACTTCTATCATAAATATCATATCATATCATCATATCATATAATTTGACTAATGAATGTATCTAACGACATATAAAAATCGAATGTGGACATACTTATTTTTCAATTGAATGTAATTGAATACCTAATTGAGTGACACCTAAGCATGGGGTCTTTTTTAATTATTACAAAATTGAGGTTACAATTTCTTAAATGTTTCTCCTTTAATATATAAGGGATATTTACGATTTGCATATATCAATTTTAACATAAATTCCCAAGTTAACATATTAAGTTTTACATTTTACATATACACTTGCCTTTACCATTAAGTATGTACTTGGTCACAAAGTAATTTCCATTTTACATATACACTTCCATAAATTAAAAGGAATGAAGTTATTATAGNCATAAATTCCCAAGTTAACATATTAAGTTTTACATTTTACATATACACTTGCCTTTACCATTAAGTATGTACTTGGTCACAAAGTAATTTCCATTTTACATATACACTTCCATAAATTAAAAGGAATGAAGTTATTATAGTTAATATATGCAAATCGTTATCAAATCGTATATTTTCCTTTTCTTCCATTACATGCGTGAGATATATATAAATATATAAACTATGTTACATGCCTTATATGCGTCTCTAATTATTTTTCCCTAGCAAATTTCAATTGAACCTAAAGCTGCCACGTCAGTTTAATTGGTATGTTAATTGATTGACAACTAAGCAAGGTTACTTTTTAATTAATACAAACTTGAGGTTACATCTTTTCAAATGTTTCTCAATTAATATATAGGGGATATATTTGTACACATATATATTTTCGTAATTTATTGTTGGTAACAATTAAAAAGAATATTCAATTACAGAGAATATTCAATGATATGTTAAGAATAAATTCTAGGATTAGTATTTGGCAAATTTGGGAAATATAATTAATTAGTTAGCAAATCTTTTGGTTTCTGTTTTTATACTTTTATTTCTACAAATATATATATTCGTAAAGAGAATATTCAATGATATGTTAAGAACATAAATTCTAGGATTAGTATTTGGAAAAATATGAAACGAAATAAGAATATATACTAATGTAAACATATGAATTTTGTGAACTAACATATAATTGGCAAATTTGGGATATATAACTAATTAGTTAGCAAATCTTTTGGTTTCTGTTTCTATACTTTTATTTCTACACATATATATATTCGTAATTTATTGTTGGTAACAATTAAAAAGAATATTCAATTACAGAGAATATTCAGTGATATGTTAAGAAAAAAAATCCCGACAATTTATGAGGTTGAAAACCGAATTTGGTTATTGATATAGTTTGGTTCATGTGTAAATGTAATATGTTTTGAATAAATATCCCAAAAATATATGATGCTGGGAAGGATGATGTACAAAGGAAAAATATGAAACTAAATAGGGTTTAGGGCTTCATAAAAGTTTAGGGTATATGGTTACTAAATAGAATTGTCAATATCAATAGGGTTACTAAATAGGGTTTCAAGCCATTTCGTTTTAAAAACAGAATTGTAAATATGAATTAAGTACTAAATAGAAATGTAAATATCAATAGGGTTACTAAATAGGGTTTCAAGCCATTTTGTTTTAAAAACAGAATTCTAAATATGAATTAAGAATTGATGTAACGAAATAGGGTTTAGGGTATGATTAAAGATTTGGGTATATGGTTACTAAATAAAATTGTAAATATCAATAGGGTTTGTCTTTATAGGGTTTGAACTTCATATGACTTTCCTGAACACTCAATCGTATCTAAGCCCATTTCGTTTGGTGTTCATCATCCTTAATGTTGTAGTATTGATGTTCGAAGCCCATCTCGTTTGGGCTTTGCTGTTTGAAGTTATGTGTTATTTTCAGCCCACGATTTGGTTTAAAAATTAAGTGAAATGGAATGTTTTGTAATTTCATAGAAAATTCAGGGGCAGAAACCAAAACAGTCATCTGCTTTAATAGTATAGATAGGTAGAAATCAATGGAGTTCCAATCTCAAATCTCTTTGATGATCTTCTCTCCAAACTAAAAACCCTACACTTTTTTCTGTGAAAAGATTACGAAAAAACTCTCTCTGCCTCCACTTTGGCAGAGTATATAAACCTATGTTAGAACTCGTCAGGGGTAAAATTATCATTTGATGATGATTGGGCTTCAAATCAACTTGTCTCTCGAATTGGCTTCTGGGTCTTGATAATCGATTGATTATGTAGTATGCATGTTGATCGATCCGGGTCTCTCTGTGTCGACCTCGTGATCGAGTCTGAATCAAACCTTCTTCCAATTCTCTCCAAAATGCTCCAAAAACATCACTTTCTTCCAAAATACTCATGAACTCATAAATATGCTTAAAAGCTTCTATAGTATATTAAATAGTAGTAAAACAGTAAGAAGACTAAGAAAAAAACATTAAAAGAAGCACAATATGCCAAGAAGGACTTTAATCTAACCACGAATGTACTCAAGGAGTTTGAGCATCCAATGATTCAAGGAAAAACCATGTGCTCATGTTTTGTTGGTAACCCAAATGAAGAAGTAGCATGGAGAAGTATGGATAGTGGGAAAACCACTGGTGGTCAAGTGACCATGAGTGACATGCATTCCTTTATCAAAGCTGCCAAAACCCTTATATAATCCAAAGAGGCTGGTACACACTCTCTTAACTCTAAACCTATCATTATAGATTCAGGAGGGAGCCATCACATGATTAGTGATAGGAATCTGATCAGTGATATCCAGTCTACCTCAGGAAATATTCTTATAGAAAATGGTGATAAGATTGATATAGAAGGGATAAGAAACCTTAGGTTTTTTGATAGGGAATCAACTGCCTTGTATTGATATCGGAGTGTAAGTTTTGATTTTGGTTCTCTGCAATACTTTTGTTGGGAAGAGGCTGGGTTCAAACTCCAGCTGCCTACGTACTCTGATATACCATGATTTTGACTCACTTTTAGTCATGGTATATGAGTGTTTTAATATATATTTATTATATTATAGAGGCTTTTAAGCATATTTATAAGTTCAGAAGTATTTTGGAAGAAAGTGATGTTTTTGGGGTATTTTGGAGAGAAATAGAGAAATTACTCGATTTGATATCGACCAACAGAAGAGGTTGATACAGAGTGTTTATAATTGATCGATGCACACTTTGTGACATCAATCGACACCAAAGGCGTGGAAGACCAATTCGTGACCCAACCGACTTGAAGCCCAAGACTTCACAAAATTACAAGATTACCCCTGACGAGTTTTAACCTAAGTATTTATACTTTGCCATGGTGTATTAGGCGAAAAGAGCTTTCTTGTATTCTTATTTTAACAGCAAAATGTTATTAGGATTTTTAGAGTTGGAGAGAAGATCCAAAGAGATTTGTGATTGGAACTCCATTATTATCTATTTATGCAGTTTATTTACCTTGTTTGTATTATGAATTGCTTAGTTATATCTGAGTAATTCACTTGTTAGAGTTAGGGTTTAAATATGTTAAGGGGATTAGCCCCAACTATAAGATCACTTGTTGTGATATTTATTAATAGAATGTTCTTAATGCTTATGTTCTAGACTTTCTAACTAGAAACCTCATCTAAGGAGTTTAGATTGTTTGAGCAACCTTTAGACAATACTAAATATCCTGAATATATTCTATTAAGCTAAGATTTTGTAGAGTATAGCAATATCTTGACCTAGGGGTCTTTAGTGAGCATATTTAACTCGCGCATGAAGCTTAACTCAGAGCACGTCGATCGATTCTCCCATAATAAATCGATCGACGTAGTGAAAAGTGAATCGATCGATATCAAATATAATATTCGATCGACACTACTATTGATCGAACATCCTTTTTGGGTCAATAGATCTAGTTAATATACTTATTCAGTAAAGCGAGTTCTGAATGGATTTGTTATTTAGTGATTAAGCTCTTCAATATCATGCATACAACTTTTTAGCACCTATAGGATTATAATCCCTAATACCTGAATAAAAACCCTAAGTCTAACACCTTTCCAATTAAGTTTGAACCCTCAAACAATTTAGTGGAGCAACTTCCCTGCTCAGTTGTGATCATTGATATTTGCTTTAATCTCATTATTGCAATTTGCTTTAAACCAACCTAGTATTATTTACTCGATTAGATTTAATTGGTTCCCTAACTTCTTGTGGATTCGATCCCTAAGTACTACAACTGATCTCTTGTTTGAGAGAGTAAGTCACTCCTTAGGGTAATATTTAAGTGATATCAAATTAGGAGCCGTTGCCGGGGAGCTTTGATCGCCATTATAATTAGTCTAATAATTCTAGGTTACTTTTCTTTAAACCCCCTTTTTGACACAAAATATTTCTTGACTTTTCAGGTGTATGTCCAGCAATACCAGAAGCAACAAGGAAACACAACTACTATTCTCTGAAGATCATGCAAGATTGGAACGTTCAATCCGCAAAGACTTACCTTCCACATCAATCGATATCAACACTCGTATATTGACCGATTCTCGCCAACCACTGTCAACCTATTCCGCTCTCAAATCGATCAACATCAACACTTCTTCGTCGACTGATTTTCTTCACTCGACATCGATCGATACCACACTTCGTACATCGATTGATACTCTGCCGCGAGACATGGTTGCGATTATGATTCTTCGACCTGATGAGAATGGAGACCTGCATGACCAGGAGGCTCATCTGCATTATGCAGCAGGTCAAAAACTAGATAATCATGGGAATGTGATCCATGAACTTGATACTGATGCTACAGAAGCTGCTCAACCTGTAGATGAGACTGCTCGACTCAGGACCTTGGCTGATTACAACCGTCCAAACCAGTACTATGCCAACATGTCAGCTATTCGTCTTCCAGACATCTAGAGGGATAATTTCAAGCTGAAGCCGCAGTACTACACACTCGTGGCACAGATACCCTACTGTGGGTTATCTCACGAGCATCCTATCGAGCATATGGAGAGGTTCGAGGATCTTATTTCTGCTATTAGAGTCAATGGAATCCCTGAGGATTACCTACTTTGCAAGCTCTTCAAGTTCTCACTTACTAGAGATGCTTCGCATTGGTTCAAGCAGTTACCACCAGGATCTCTTACATCCTGGGCCGACATCAAGAACGCATTCCTGCGTAACTTCTTCGATGAGGCACGTGCTGAAGAACTGAGGAGCAAGATTGCTACTTTTGCACAGAAGGATAGAAAGTGTTTCAAAGACTGTTGGATCAGATTTAAGTTCTATCAACGAGATTTTCCATACCATGGATTCAATGAGGTGCAACTACTCAGCACTTTCTTCATAGGTATCAGACGGCTCTTGATACAGCAAGAAAAGGGAACTTCAACACCAGGAATCGAGAAGAGACTGTGAGACTTATTGAAAACTTGGCATCCAGCAGCAGAACCAAGAACAGTGATTCTGAGAGGAAGAGATCTGTTGCATTCCTTGAGAAGGATCAGATGGAGGAAATGAAAGAAAAGTTGGAGGCTGTTAACCAACTTCTTAGGAAGCAAGTCTGCTCAGCTGATGATGCAGAAGCTGTAGATACAGAGGTAGAGGAAAAAGTGAACTACATTGGAGGTACTGGATTTCAGAGGTCTGGAAACCAGGTTGGAAACATGAACTTCAGTGCCAATGGTCAAAGAAGCAACTTCAACTAGATTTCAAAATATCAGAAACCCTACATTAACAACAAAGCCTATAGGAATTCATCTAACCAGAATCCACCACCACAGAATCCTGAGAACAAGTTTGAAGCTATGCTAGATCAGGTTCTTGAGGGACAACAGAAGCTCACAGTGGACTTCAATGGGAATATTGAATCTATTTACACTGATGTGAACACAAAGATTGAGACTTTGGTTACTTAGGTGAAGAAGCTTGAGGCACAGGTAGTTCAGACTGGAGAAGCTGTTAAGAGGCAAGAAGGGGATGAAGCTATGAAACACCACGTCAATGCCATACTAGATGATGATTTCTGGCAAGTGGTTAAGCATGTGAAGCTGCAAGGAGATGATTTCGAGGAAGAAAACTCGTTAAGTTTCGGGGGATCGCACTCGTGTTGATCGACTCCGTCCTTTGAAACTGATCAACACACTCCGACACAAATCGATCGACATACCTCAACACACATCGGTCGATGTCAGCTGACGAGTTGACTGCATCGTACAATACAGTAAGGATTATGACTCACGAAGAGTTTGCAGAGAGAGACCCACATCCACTCAGCCCCTTCTACTCCACCATCGATCGACATCACGAGAAAGACATCGATCGATAGAGAGACCCCACCATCAATTGACATGCAACTGTCACCATTGATCGACGCAAACCTCTCACATACCAAGTGCGTTTACCACCTATTGATATATCACGAATTAATGCACTCATACCACCACCCAAACCATGAGCCAACCCACCAGAGACTATCATCGAACCTTCAGACACTACACCAGAGCCTATGGAAGTTGATAAGACTACCACGAGAAGAACTTTAAGGAAAAGTAAGGAAAAGGTTCCTACACATCAAGCTAATGGAAAGGAGATGGATGTTTCACTAAGATAGTCCTTAAGATCCCACTCGAAAAACCTTTTGAAGAGGTTTAATTCACCCACAGATTGTGGATGTTCTTCAGAGAGACTATGGAAGTTGAGGAGGACAATAGGAGAATGTTTCATCATGTCAGGGACATGATGAAGCATATGATCACACTCAAGAAGAAAAGTGATCTTAGGAAGTTTGAAATACCATGCTTAGTAAAAGGTATTGAGTTCCCACATGCACTTTGTGATACATGAGCATCAGTTAGCATCCTAACAAAGGTTATGGCATACCACCTGGGTGAAGATGTATATTCTGTGTCAGTGCGTGAAGTACTACAGGAGGTAGTACATGTGTGTGTCATGAAGATGGGCTAAGTTGGAGTTCGTGTTTTGTGATGTCTGTGGGCTTGTTAAGCTTGGAGAAGAGATAATATATTTACTGGAATATTAAGTGTAAATGATATTACTTGAAGAGGAAAAGGCAAGAGAGTTATTCCTTAAGAGAAAAAGGAAAGTTGTTTAAGTTTCTTTTGGAAGAACTTGAGGACCAAGTTCTAGGTATCCATACAAGGAGGATGTGCCTCCATGGAAAAAGGTGTCTCTGCTAACAAGAAGAAAATTCGAGAGATCGTTTTGGTGTTGCTTGTGTGATCAAGCCTTTGGTGTCATTGGTGTGTGTTGAATGCTGACGTACTTGGTAAAGTACTTCCAGAGAGGTTAAATATTGAAGCCTAAACTCAGGGGGAGCTTAGCTCGGGATTTGGAGGATCCTGATAAACAAAAATCTAGACTCTAGAGTGAGTTTTAGCTTAGGATTGGTCTAATCCTAAAGGATTCTTGTAATAGAAAAGATTGGTGTAAGACTTTCTTGTTCTAGTGAATTCGAAAAGAGAAAACTTGTGTCTTATTTATTTCTGCACTTTTACTCTGGCCTTACTACATCAACACTGGGTCTGAAAGTAGAGTCTTCAAAAGAATCTTTCAACTTTGTGGATTTTTCTGAAAGGAAATCAGGAGATAGTATCAGAGACCTTGAGGTGCAGATTGGTAATACTCTTATTACTGTAGATTTTCATGTCCTAGACATCAAGTTAAAATGGAATTCTTCCCTCCTACTTGGAAGAGCATCCATGGCCACAATAGAAGCAGTTTGTTACATGAACACCAATAGTTCTGCCTTACACTGGTAGAACCAAACACCTATTATGTTCATGTTCGAGTTGTCAAGCAATAGGTGTGGGAACCGAAATTCGCACTGTCAATTTTCCGTAAAATATGGAAACTTAGGGCGAAAACCCTAATTCTCCTGAGGTCCCGGATCTCTGCGGAAATCACTATAACAAACGAATTTAGAGGAATATGGATGAACAACAAAGAACAAAGAGATAAGAAATCGTAAGAAAGCTTTTATTGAATAAGAATCGACAACTGTTACAAGTAGAAATGAAGAACTTAGACGTTGAAACGTTCTAAGGATCAGAATTGCTAGTCTAAACGCTAAATCCTAAATTCTAAGTTAGCAGCCGTCTCTTCTAGGTCTGATTTCCGTCCCTTGCTTCTGCCCTAGACCTCCTCTTTATATACTCCTTGTCTTGGCAATCCGATCTTTCCATTTCGCCCAGATTTGACTTAAATCGGGAATTTTCCATTCTTCTCGATCCTTCCTTTTCTTCTGCGGAAATCTTCTATTTCTCTTTAAACCTTCCTTTTATGTTCAAACTTGACTTTTATTTGCCTTCTGCGAG
>CAKOAT010954043.1:237081-253353 GCA_932364175.1 Eruca vesicaria subsp. sativa | reverse complement strand
AACTTCACCCGAGAAACACCAAACTCATGGTTTCTCTCTCTAAGCTCACCACTCTCTCTCTCTAAAGTGGCTTTCGGTTTTGGGGTGAAGAAAATGAAGGAGAGGTGCTGGGTATTTATAGGAATGGAGGGTTGGTGGTGGCTGGACAAGTGGACTTATGTGCATGCAAAAATATGGACATGTGTCCCACTTCACATTTTTTTATCATTTTCCTTTGCTTGGTCACCAAGGCCTTCCTTCTCCAGCTGACACTTAACCTTCCATGTCAACACCTGCCCCTTCTAGAAGAAAATCCAACTTGGACCGCAAGTTTCCCTTCTGACCAATCAAAACTCGCCACGGGGCCTCCATGTCACTCTCTTGGGCCCAATGGGACCTTGCCACCTCAGCTCGGTTCCCACTTTCTTGGAGCTTCTTAAAAATCCTTAAAAATCCCAATTTGATGATATGTGAAGAAAGAAATGCATTCCAAGTCTTTCTAATACCATTTGGGCGAAAAAGATCCCATTTCGGCTCTACCGGGTCCTTCCGGCTAGATCTGTGACCAACTCTTGATTCCTCCCGAACCAACTTGATTCTAGCTCGACCATATGTCTTAAACTAACCTCCTTTAGATACTTGGACAAAGAACCTTCACCTTTACACACTTCCAAAATATCGCCCGGTGCTAAACCTCCGTATAGACCGTTTCTGAACCTCCATCGATCATCTCCACTTTGGCTCGACCCAACTTCATTCTGACTCAACCAAAGGTCTTATAATATCCTATAATGAGGTTTAGGATCAATTCTTACTTTATTTGAAGTCTTTGAAAATTCACCGTGCTCGACCACGACCATATCGAAGCTTCGGTTCTGCCTATTCGACCAACACTGGATTTTACTCAACCAAACTCCAAATTTATTCGACCAAACCTCAGGTCTTCACTTCTATTACTATCTCGTGGCAAGTCTTGGTCGATCCTGGGTCGTTGACTTTCATTGACTTGGGACCTCTGATCAGGGGTATTACANAATTCACCGTGCTCGACCACGACCATATCGAAGCTTCGGTTCTGCCTATTCGACCAACACTGGATTTTACTCAACCAAACTCCAAATTTATTCGACCAAACCTCAGGTCTTCACTTCTATTACTATCTCGTGGCAAGTCTTGGTCGATCCTGGGTCGTTGACTTTCATTGACTTGGGACCTCTGATCAGGGGTATTACACGACTGCTCCTACAGCCAAGGCTTGCGCAAATGCTGTAGTACTCAACAAAATCGAAAACCTAATCGCGACTCTTCGCCACGGAAAGAGCAACAAAACAAGCTCACGATTTCTATCTCAAATCGCTAAGGGCAACGATAAAATCTATCAAACCCCATAGTGTTTTTCTTATCTCCGAGTTGGACAAATCTCACGCGTTAAGCAAAAGACGTTTTCCGAGAACCTTTCAGAAAAATAAAACTTGCTCTCCCAGAAACCGCGGAACAAACCGTAACTTACTCGCGAAATAAATCCTAGGATACTCGCGGAAAACCCTAGGCTGTTCGCGGAAAAATCCTTAGGTGACTCGCGGAAAAACCGTAGGTTATTCGCGGCAAAATCCTAGGTTGTCCGCGGAAAAACCCTAGGTTACTCGCGTAGGAAGCCTTAGGTGACTCGCGGAAAAATCGTAGGTTATTCGCGGCAAAATCCTAGGCTGTTCGCGGAAAAACCCTAGGTTACTCGCATAGAAAGCCTTAGGTGACTCGCGGAACAAACGTAAGTTATTCGCGGCAAAACCCTAGGCTGTTCGCGGAAAAATCCTTAGGTGACTCGCGGAAAAACCGTAGGTTATTCGCGGAAAAACCCTAGGTTGTCCGCGGAAAAACCCTAGGTTACTCGCGTAGAAAGCCTTAGGTGACTCGCGGAAAAACCGTAGGTTATTCGCGGCAAAACCCTAGGTTGTTCGCGGAAAAACCCTAGGTTACTCGCGCAGAAAGCCCTAGGTTACTCGCGAAAAAACCCTAGGTTATTTGCGACAAAACCCTAGGTTGCTCGCGGAAGAACCTTAGGCTACTCACAGAACCGGGCAATACTATCCAGCCGAAAAGACGGTGAGTTGGCCAAGCAACCTAGCTTGCCATCTTGGAGAGCTGACCGGCTTTCCACCTCGTCCCAAAGGCACTGACTTTTTCCCGAGGGTCCGCACAATCCAACTCATAGCTATGGTGAGCCGGACCGTACTCTAAACAATAATCGCACTGCTTTTCGTTTCGTCTCAATCAAAGTTTTCGTTGAGATTTTACCACAAAAACAAGATAGCTTGATGAATCGGGACTGTGATCGCCGACTCACCATTAGGCAAGTTGGACAAGCTCGACGGATCGAAACATCTCCATCTCGAATCTTGATCGAGACGCTTTTCGTTTCGTCTCAATCGGACTTTCCGTTGAGATTCTACGACGAAAACGGGTAAACTCGACGAATCGAGATCACCCGCGCCAAGCGTCTTAGCTCGCCGAACATAGAGCTAGCTAGCTCGCCATACAGCGAGCTGACCCAAGCGCCTGGCTCGCCCAAGAGACGCTGACTTCGCCCCAAGGGTTCTTGCAATCCAGATCGCCACACGATGAGCTGAAAGGGTTCGCCTGACTTGCCTTACGTCGAGCTGAACCAATCCTCGAGTTCTCTCGAAGTTTTGATCGCGCTGATTCTCGTTTCGTCTGAACCGGAATTTCCATCGGGATTTTACGATAAAACCACAAAGACTTGTTTCTTCGTATCAGTTTGAATCAATCGTCTAAAACGGCAACGGTTGACTCAACACCAAAGTTGCCTAAACTATACAAGAAATCTGAACTCTCTAAACCTAATCCGATTTTACGAAACTCTGCCACGCTAAGTCGAAAACGTCCAATCATAAACACATGATTGATTTTTTCGATATACAAATCGCACCTAGTCGGTCAAATAAAACCAGTAGTACGAAGAAACAAGAACACGGGCTCCGATGGTTAAGTCTTCTCCCCGCTTTGATACTCTCGCTGGTAATTCGTCGAAGACCGGTAGGTCAAAAGATGAAGAACAAAGAACAGACGACCCCAAATCATCGATAAAGCTAAGGTATGTCCGATTCGAAAATTTTATTGGACTTCTAATTTCTCGTAGGTAAGAAACGAAAAAGCCTTGTAAACTGCCAAGAAACCTAGAGAACTTAGAATTTAGAAGATAGTCTAGCATGCTAAATCGTAAGCAATTTTTGTCTATCTCGATTTGTTGTTCTCTAACCATTCAGGCATAACTCGCAAACCGATCCAATCTCTCGCACAACCGAGAAACGATCACCATGCATTCAAACGTACTCATTTCCTAAAAGAAAAAAGGAGCTAGAGACGCTGACGTCGTCATAAAACCAACTCGCTCCTAGAAGTTCTCGTAAATCAGACATACTCCAAGTTATCTCCGATCCACCATGGTCTTTAATCGACCCGGATTGTCGATCATCCAAATCCTTCAAACGAAACTCGTCTTTCTTCTTTCGCCGAACATTTTTCCTCGCATCAAGAAGACGCTTTCTAAAATAAGCGGAAAAATATTCGGACGATGCAACGCCTCGTCGAAATCATCCCAAAAGCAAACGACAATCTAAAAACCGTCTAAGTGCCTAAGACTGATTCAAACTGTCTGGGAAATAATCTCGAGGAATATACGGCATCTCTCGTCGCAATCATGCGGTTAGAAAATCTCTGCGAAACTTCAGAGCGAAACTCGATTATTTGCCGAAGTCATAAAGATCTTCTCAAACTTGATAAAACAAGTATAAGAGTCGAAATCTTTAGGCATCAAAGCATTGATCTCATGTTCCGTCAAACAAAGTAAGTCACAGAATAATGTCAAGAACATTTGCGGCGAAAGAAAGATCGAGAACACAAAGTAGGAATAGAGAACACGTCCTCCCTTCTCGCTGACTGATCTTATTGCTGATCATGTGATTCATTCCGCCCGAGAAACCCGCTAAGACATTTTGCGACTAGATCTCGGTGAAATAACTTTTGGTAAAACTCCACGAGTGACTCTGAAAAAACTATCACCAAAGAATCAAAAACTAAGCGGAAAGGTTTCTCGAAAAATCTGCGGAAACATTGTTAACCCAATGCGTTGTGCCGATTTACTAAATTCATCACCCGTTACTTACGCGTGAAATCCTTCGTATAGTCAGGATCATGTCATAACGAAGTAACTGTCAAAAATGAACGTAACAGGTTGTGCGAAAAGTACATTCCTTATAGCGAAAACCAAGCTATACAATCCGGCACTGGGCGGCCAATCTAAACTTTTCCTCCTCGCGACACGATCTGAAAGATCTCATTCTTTAGCCCATCGGTTCACAAGAATCCGCTCTCATTCCTCCCGTTTACATCCGAGAATGAGATCGCCCCGCAAACGACTCCGCACGGGCTCTGCATCGAGCTTCTTAGGATCTGTCTCCCTCGAGTAAAAAAAATAAAAATAACTTCCATACAAAGGAAAGTTTATACGAAACTTTAACTGTAGAAATCGAACATACAATGGAAAAACGTTTTCTATAGACACGGACATACTTGGCATATCAAGCTCGACAAACGCTACTTGGCTATTGTCCAATCGCGCTTCACTTCAATGCCAAGTTTACAAACCGACTCGACCCTTTCGATAGCACGAAATTGTCGTGGTCTAATCCTCTACCAAATACGACCTTGGTTGTGCGGCTGAACACAACCTTCGCGCCAAGCCAATACATTCAACGGATAATGCAAACTTGTCGAAAATCGGCTAAGTTCTGTTTTCTCGCGATTCACTCTACTCCCAAAGCAAGTTGCCTACAAAATCCGACGTATAAGGAAACACTCGTACTAGAGCTCCTAAATCCGTGCGAATCTCAGAAGGTCAACACTTCACAAAGCACCGTAGCGAAAAACCCTTCGTTTCGGGGAAACAACTTACGCGACCTCTCGGTCCTAATTGCTCTAGCACAAATCATAAAACTACCTAACATCCAAACAGGAATGTTAGTTTTAATTGCGAATATACACAAACGAACCAAAGTGTTCCTGCAAAGCAGGGTTAAGACAAAACCCTCGCGACACTGCGCAAACGTTCCGAACACGAAACGCGGCATATAAAATAAAAACCAACTTTCGGCACTGCGAGACGTCGCAGACGCCCGAAGATTAGTTTTTCGGCACAAATACCTTCCTCGATATAGTCATTTTCTTGGAAGACCTAACAGTCCGTCCGCGACTATAAAATTACGCAAAACTTCTTAACATATGTATCCTTCGCGAAGGCCAAAACAACGTAATAATTTATCGCCTAAAAAGTTTGTTGCTGATCACAACAAACTCGCAACAGTCCTAAACAAACTTAAGTTATCTCGCAGAGATAGCTCTCGAACACCCGACACAAGGGTAATAGCGCTATAAAAGAAATCCAAACTTTTGGTCAGCACTTCCGGGCAACTTAGAAATTGTTCCCGGTGAGATGCTCAGTTCCAACCAGACGAATCGTATAAGCCGAGAACCTATCGCGGATTCTAAATCGGTATGGAATCAGGTTAAAATCGCAACATGCAAAACGAAAGCCGACTAGTCATCGCATAGCCTCAATCCGAAAGTAAACCTAGGTCTTGCCCTAAACCCAGCACACTGGTCGCTAACGTCTCAAGGCATGAATCGAGATCCTAAAGGCATGTCTCTTCGTTTAAATCTAAACATTCACTCGATTTACTAAACATCCTAAAACGGGCAAACAAACAAGGCGATACACTAAGGGAAAAAGGAATGCGAGACAACAACTCGCGGACCTCCCTCAATATCAACTCATAATCTTCCCGCTACATTCATACGAATAAAAACAAGCTCTTAAAAACGCAAACTGATAAAGCCGCAAAAGCGGCAGGGACTCAGAGCCGCACACGGCCAGTCCGAATACTATAACGGCCACGCTCGGCCAGACCAAACGGCCTACGAGACTAGTCTCAAGGCCGGCAAAGGTCAAGATGCCATCGACATCAATATGCTCGATAAACATATAACTAGACCGTAAAGGTCTTTCTGGGAAAAAGGTCATACGAACCTTAACTCCGAAACGAACTACAAAAGGCATGATCCCCTCAAAAGGGTCTGTAGGCAGCCTTCACAAGGCGCAGCCCTAATCTTAAACGCTTTCCGCTCCCTGGAGAGTGGAAAGATCACTTTCAACGGACCTTTCTGACCATTAATTCTGCCTAACTTAACTAAACCTGGTTAACCACTCGCAAGAACCTAACGCTAAAGGCTCAAGATTCTTACGAGCTGGGGGGCTAACTGTTGGTGTCATAATCGGTACGACGGAATCAACGGCCGAAACTTCCCGCAGAAATATAAAAGGAATCGTTTTGTAAAACCCGAAGAATCGTTTTATAAAACTCGAGGATCGTTTTATAAAACTCGAGGAGCGTTTTATAAAACTCGAGAATCGTTTTATGAAACCCAAGAATCATTTTATAAAACTCGAGAATCGTTTTATAAAACTCGAGGATCGTTTTATAAAATTCGAGAATCGTTTTATAAAACTCAAAGAATCGTTTTATAAAACTCGAGAATCGTTTTATAAAACTCGAAGAATTGTTTTATAAAACTCTAGAATCGTTTTATAAAACTCGAGGATCATTTTATAAAACTCAAGAAGCCGTTTTATAAAACTCGAAAATCGTTTTATTAAACTCGAGAAGCCGTTTTATAAAACTCGAAGATCGTTTTATAAAACTCGAGGGTCGTTTTATAAAACTCGAGAATCGTTTTATAAAACACGAGGATCATTTTATAAAACTCGAGAAGCCGTTTTATAAAACTCGAAGATCTTTTTATAAAACTCGAGGATCGTTTTATAGAACTCGAGAAGATGTTTTATAAAACTCGAAGATAGTTTTATAAAACTCGAGAAGCCGTTTTATAAGACTCGAAGATCGTTTTATAAAACTCGAGAAGCCGTTTTATAAAACTCGAAGATCGTTTTATAAAACTCGAGAAGCCGTTTTATAAAACTTGAAGATCGTTTTATAAAACTTGAAGAATCGTTTTATAAAACTCGAGAATCGTTTTATAAAACTCGAAGAATCGTTTTATAAAACTCGAAGAATCGTTTTATAAAACTCGAAGAATCGTTTTATAAAACTCGAGAATCGTTTTATAAAACTCGAAGAATCATTTTATAAAACTCGAGAATCGTTTTATAAAACTCGATGAATCGTTTTACAGAACTCGATTTTCGTTTTATAAAACTCGAAGAATCGTTTTACGAAACCGCAAAAAACCGAAACAGCCGTAAAACGCGAACTAGTCACGACTGGTTCGCCCACGGGCAAACTAAGCCGGCCCGCCTTAGTTCGCCGATGGGCGAACTAGGAGATACTCGACTAGTTCGCCCATCGGCGAACTAAGCTTGCCCGGCTTAGTTCGCCGATGGGCGAACTAGGAGGCACTCTACTAGTTCGCCCATTGGCGAACTAGTCCTGTCCCGGCTAGATCGCCATTGGGCGAACTAAGAGGTGCTGACTTTGCCCCACTGGTTCTTTTCGCCTAGTTTGCCATATGGCGACCTAGCCAAGCTGAACTAGCTCGCCGTACGTCGAGCCGACCATCCCGAGCCTCGATCTCCCACATCCTTGATTCAAGGCATACGTCCTTCGACACGATCGTATTCCGAATCACGGTTGAAATGTCTCCCGTTTCGTCTCGATCCGTCCTATCGTTGGAGTTTTACGATAAAAACCGTAAAACTCCGTTTTCCCGAAAAGAACTCGAAGAAATCATATAAAACGGTAATGGTTAATCAAAACACCGAACGTTGCCTAAACTATACGATCTATCCGAGATTCTTTGTTAAGATTATAAAAAACGCTTTTTTAATAAAAAACGTCGAGAGAATCGTAAAAAAAGACATCGGATCAGGAAACGGTCTCGTTAAAGTCGTAAAACGGTTTTTATCGTAAAACGGTCCGAAAGGTCCTAAAACACGATAAAAACCCATCTCGCGACGTTAACGAAATCAAACCCGAAGATACGATAACGCTTTGACGGTCTACTCGCAGACGGAAGATAAAAGGCAAGTTTGAAGATAAATAGAAGATTTCAGCAGAAGAAAAGGAAGGATCGACAGATATGGAAAGTTCCCGAAATATTCGGTTTCGAGCAAAATGGAAAGACTAAAACCGCCTAAGGAGGAGTATATAAGGAGGAGGCATAGGGCAGAAGCTGGGGGACGAATTTCAGAGCTCTCATCTGAGACTTTTACAACTTTTCTAGACTTAGAATTTTCCGCACGTAGAAACTTAGGCTTTTTCTCGACAAGTTCGGTTTCTACGACTGGCGCTCAATTACTAGACGAACTCGCCCAGGCAGTTCGATCTCTTGTCTAGCTCTATCAACTGAACTACGTTCGACTTGATCTCCGAAAAGGGTACGTAGGCAGCCTTTCATGAGGTTCAGTCCGAAATCATTCAAACCTTTTTTCCTATCTTTTTCCGTTTTTCATTATCGAGCTGCGACTCGACTAGATCTAGGGTTTTATGTTTGTAACTCGCTGATGGCCCCTACGGCCAAAGCCTTTGAAATTCCTTGTAATGATCGCAACGCTCTTACGCGAATCGGAAATAAAATCGACTTTCTTTATAAATTTGTTTTATTATGTTTTTCATATTTTTCCGCATTTATTTGGTTACTTGTCGTTGGCTTTCGCAGAGATCCGGTTCCTCTGGAAAATTAGGGTTTTCCTAAGTTTCCTTATTTAACGGAAATCGACAGGTGTGAATTTCGGTTCCCACACTAAGCCTCGAAAAAGCCCAAGCTGTCAACGACGAAGTAGATCGACTCTGGAAAGCAGGGTCCATCCGAGAAGTACATTACCCCGATTGGCTAGCTAACCCCGTAGTAGTGAAGAAAGAAAAATGGGAAGTGGAGGATCTGTGTAGATTTCACCGACCTAAACAAGGCTTGCCCTAAAGATAGCTTCCCGTTACCTCACGTCGATCGCCTCGTTGAGGCAACAGCTGAAAGAGGTATGCCATTCAGATTAAAAAACGCGGGAGCTACCTACTCGTTGAGGCAACAACTGCATTCATAACCGAGCGCGGGACCTACTGTTACAAGGTAATGCCATTCGGATTAAAAAACGCGGGAGCTACCTACCAAAGGCTTGTGAACAAAATGTTCGCTGGACAGCTCGGAAAAACCATGGAGGTATACATTGACGATATGCTGGTTAAATCCTCAGCTGGGGAAAATCACATCTCCCACCTAAAAGAATGCNACTGCATTCATAACCGAGCGCGGGACCTACTGTTACAAGGTAATGCCATTCGGATTAAAAAACGCGGGAGCTACCTACCAAAGGCTTGTGAACAAAATGTTCGCTGGACAGCTCGGAAAAACCATGGAGGTATACATTGACGATATGCTGGTTAAATCCTCAGCTGGGGAAAATCACATCTCCCACCTAAAAGAATGCTTCGATATCCTCAACAAATACGACATGAAACTAAACCCGCAAAATGCACCTTTGGAGTGCCCTCGGGCGAATTCCTCGGTTACCTCGTAACCGAAAGAGGTATCGAATCCAATCCGAAACAGATAGCGACCTTTATCGAAATGCCATCACCTAAGACGACCAGGGAGGTACAAAGACTGACTGGACGAATCGCAGCTTTGAATCGATTTATATCTAAGTCCACCGATAAATGCCTCCCGTTCTACAAACTTCTAAAAAATAATAAGAAGTTTCTGTGGGACGAGAAATGCGAGGAAGCTTTCAAACAACTGAAAGCTTGCCTCTCCGAGCCTCCGATCCTATCCAAACCAGTAACAGGAGAACCCCTGTACCTATACCTCGCCGTATTAACTGCTGCGGTTAGCGGCGTACTGGTACGAGAGGAGCAAAATGAGCAAAGACCTGTCTATTACACGAGCAAAAGTCTAATAGACGCCGAGACCAGATACCCTACAATGGAAAAATTAGCTCTGGCAGTCGTAACAGCCGCCAGAAAGCTACGACCTTACTTCCAGGCACACTCGATCGTGGTAATGACCTCACAGCTAATAGGCACGATTCTGCACAGCCCTAGCCAATCAAGACGATTGGCTAAGTGGGCCATAGAGCTCAGCAAATACGACATCTAGTATAGACCCCGAGCAGCCATAAAAGCTCAGGTCCTCGCCGATTTCATCATTGAGCTATCGTCCGAACAACTAGATCCGAGAGCTGAAGCTCCTGAATGGAGCATGTATGTCGACGGAGCATCATCAAAACAAGGTTCCGGAATCGGACTAAGGCTGACCTCGTCGGCCGGAGAAACCATCGAGCAATCCTACAGGCTCGGATTTAATGCTTCAAATAACGAGGCCGAATATGAAGCATTAATCGCAGGGTTAAGACTCGCCCTAAGCCTCGGAATCCGAGAGCTAAATGCCTACAGTGACTCACAACTGGTAGCTAGCCAGTTTCATGGGGAGTACGAAACAAGGGACGAAAGAATGGGGGAATACCTCGAAGTCGTACAAAGCCTCACTAAACAGTTCAGCAAATTCGAGCTAACGAGAATCCCACGAGGAGAGAATTCCTCAGCAGATGCGTTGGCTGCATTAGCGTCCACATCAGACCCCCTAGTAAAACGAATCATACCTATAGAAGGAATCGAAAAACCAAGCATCGAAAAACCAAGCATCGAAAAACCAAGCATCGACATAGCTACCAAAGCTGAGATGGATGGCAAACCGAAAGAGCAAACAGAAGGTAGCTGCTCCGAATCAGCAGCAACCCAAGTTCTAACAACATTCTGGTTTCCAAAAACCAAAACTCGCAAATTCAAAAAGCACACCACCGGGGGCACGACCCAGCCTCCAAGCCCACTTGTCTTCAGAGTAAACACTCGCAGAATGAGATACTCCCCTGAACCTGAAACTTCAGCCGAAGACACGATCCCAACCCCGGAAGTTAACGACATTCCTCCAGATTTAGGTTCCAGGGGACCTAACCGAAGGGTTACGCCCGGGGGCACGACCTCCGGCCGTAATAACACCCGGGAACCTGATCCAGCACAAGGACCTTCTTCGTCCCTTCACGACAAAATCATAGGAAGAGAGGACTGGAGAATCCCAATCATGCAGTATATTTCGGAGGGCAAGGTCCCCCCCCATAAATGGGAAGCTCGAAAACTAAAAGTAATAAGCGCAAGATACTGATAATGGAATCTATCCTTTATAAACGAAGCGTATCGGGACCTTACCTGAGATGCGTCCACTGCCTCGACGCTATTAAACTCATGAAAGAAATGCATGACAGCTCCTGTGGAAACCACTCCGGTGGTAGAGCCTTAGCTATCCGAATCAAAAGGCAAGGCTATTTCTGGCCCACCATTATCGCCGACTATGAGGTCTACTCATCCTTATGCGACAGATGCCAGAGGCACGCACCTTTTATACATCAACCATCAGAGAAATTATCCTCGATATCCGCCCAATACCCATTCATGAGATGGTCCATGGATATCATAAGGCCACTAGTCGTATCAGGAACTGGAAGGCAGAATCTACGCTTCCTACTAGTCCTAATAGACTACTTCACAAAATGGATAGAAGCTGAGGCTTTCCAACAGGTAACTAAAGTCGAAACCGAACGACTCGTATGGAGAGACATCATTTGCCGCCACGGCGTCCCATACGAAATCGTAACCGATAACGGGTCGCAATTCATATCTAACGACTTTAAAGACTTCTGCAACAAATGGAAAATTCGTCTCACCATGTCAACACCACGATACCCTCAGGGAAATGGCCAGGCAGAGGCTACTAATAAGTCGGTATTAGCAAACCTCAAGAAACGCCTTGGAATCGATAAAATTTCGTGGTCCGAAAGGTTACCCGAAGTGCTTTGGGCATGCCGAACCACCCCACGAAGAGCTACGGAAGAAACCCCTTTCTCCCTAGCCTACGGGATGGAAGCTGTCGTCCCAGCCGAAACCATCGCATGGAGCCTCCGCCGAGAGCTCTGCACGACAAATCCCGAAGCTAACAATCAGCTCTTATCAGATCACCTCGACCTCATCGAGGAACGACGGGATCAAGCCTTGCTCCGCATCCAAAACTACCAACAAGCAATGGCTCGACATTACAATTCCAAGGTCAGGTTCCGGAAATTCGCTGTAGGTGACCTGGTACTCAGGAAAGTTTTTAACCATACCAAAGAGCCTAACGCCGGAAAATTAGGGACCAATTGGGAACGCCCCTACCAAATCATCCACGTGATACGACCAGGCGTTTACAGGCTCATGAAGGTATGAATCGGGGTACCCGAAATCCGATCGTGGAATGCCATGAATCTCAAAAAATACTACCATTAGGTACCTAAAATTCATCGAACTACGTCTGGCTTGATCCCTTGACTGGGTACGTAGGCAGCTCCGTCATGAGTGCAGCCCCAACCTCATCTCTACACACTCATCTTTACATCCAAAGGGGGCATGTGTTCAGAACACCCAACTCAAGCTATTAGCTCCATGATTATTATGTATTCCATCAAAATTATTAATAAAAACATCTACATTCAAGCATCTCATGTTTCTATCAAACAAGTAAAATCAGGTCCCGGCAAACCCGGACCTAAGGTCTTAAAACCCTACAAGTAAAATCAGGTCCCGGCAAACCCGGACCTAAGGTCTTAAAACCCTACAAGTAAAATCAGGTCCCGGCAAACCCGGACCTAAGGTCTTAAAATCCTACAAGTACAATCAGGTCCCGGCAAACCGGGACCTAAGGTCTTAAAAACCTACAAGTAAAATCAGGTCCCGGCAAACCCGGACCTAAGGTCTTAAAACCCTACAAATAAAATCATGTCCCGGCAAACCCGGACCTAAGGTCTTAAAATCCTATTAACAAAATCAGGTCTCGACAGATCCAGACCCAAGGTCCTGAAATCCTTCATGCGAAATCAGGTCCCGGCAAACCTGGACTTAAGGTCTTAAAACCCTACCATCCAAGTCAGGTGTCGACAAACATGAACGTTAATTCCAAGTAAAATCCTCAACAAGAATCAAGGTCTTAAAATCCTTAGCAAAATCCAGGGTCTCGAAATCCTTCAGGAACGAATTCAGGTTCTTTAAGAACCCAACCGAAAGTCTCAGAATCCTTAGCTACGATCGATACCTAAAAAGAGGTCCCGAGTAAAATCAGGTCCCGAAAACCTGACCTCAAGACCTCGCATCTAGAATTCTTTGTTCAAAGAAATAAAGACTCATACTTAGACAATTGAATTTGTACTAAGGGATTCATCGAAACGTCGACAAAACCCTTAGCAAGAAAGTTCGATTCTAGTTAAAAAGAAACGAAAACATTCACAAGTAAAAACGACTTAGAGCAAAACCAGAACAAAATAAAGGTTTAAAGGCCTCCCCAGGCTATTTAATTTCAAAGATCTTAAACAAAGCAAAGGTTTAAAGACCTCCTCAGGTCACGAGTCTTAACAAAAGAAGAAAGCCTAGTAGGCGAAAAGTCTGGAAAAACACAAAGACATAATTTTAAGAAAAAGAAAAGGATGACGTCTAGACTTCCATTTCATCAGCACCCTTCCCCTCATCCTTCTCTTCCTCGCTTGGAACCAACTCCTTAGCTAAGGATCCATCACCCGTCTCCTTCTCACCATCACCTGTGGTTGCTTCAACTGGAGCTGAAGCCAGATTCACCAGACCTAAATTAGAACCATATCCTCCAGAAAAGGACGGATTAAATATGTTGATCTCAAAAGTACCTGAGCTCTCCGAGAACTGAGGAAGAGACAACTTGCTTACTGAAAAATCTGACACCTGAGCCTTCTCATACGCGGCAGTAGCCTCAGGAATCAATGACATCAGTCGCTGATACTCCTCGTCAATACTCTTGATCTCATTAGCCAACATTTCCTCAAGAAGGACAGTATTAGACTGAAGTTTCTGAGCATAAATCTGAAGGCTAACCTCTTCCTTCTTCTTGGAAAACTTCTCCTTGACAGAAATCAAAATCTTGTTGTAAGCTTCAGCTACCTCCTTCTTCCCTTGATGGATAGCTAGCTTGACCTCAGCCTCCTTGTTCTTCTGGCTGATCTGCGACGAGGTAATCAGCTCTCGAACATGTTGCTCAGCGACCTTTCGAGCAGCCTCCAGCTCAGCTATCTTCCTTCCCTTCACTTGGATATCAATAACTTGGCTCTCGATCTTCCCGGCCTGAATGTCAGCCTTCGAGCCAAGCCTCTCTACGACACCTTCAAGCTCGGCGATTCTAGCTCGAGATTGATCGAGCACCTCTTTGGTAGCCTTCACCATTTCGGTCACCTGGGCTAACTCCCCTGCCCTGGGAGCATTGTTAATCGTGTCCTCTAAGCTCAATTGAGCTCGGTTGATAGCCCCAGCTAGCTAAAAAAGGACCAAACAAACCGTCAATCGACAACTTCACTAGAAGGAACAAATAAAAAAAAATTGAGGTCCCTCACCAGACCCATGCAATGAGCGACCTCCACATACTCCTCTCGGTTAGTCATGTTGTTGATTGCAGGAAGAGAGCAACCGGTCCTCTTCATATGCCTCATCAAAGTGGCCAAACCCCAAGGATCTTCCAGGACAGAACCAGGTTTCGAGTGGGTGAAACTCCATCCCACAGTTCCTCCCCTGGAAGACGAGGAAGAAGACCTAGACGGTCTATCCACCTGGTCAACTCGAGACCTCTTGGGCCTTGGAGGTTCGATCTCAGAAGACTCCTTGATTACTTGAGGGTCAGCTTCCTTGGCCTGAACATTAGATTTGGGAGCAGACTCCTGGACTCTTGGCACATCAGCAGAAGCAGCATCTTTGATCGGGATCGAAACCCCATCGTCAAGAACATCTCGCACCTGATTAAGAAAAGAGCCCCCTGGTTCTTCTCACTCCCTCGAGAAGAACTGGCTGCTTTAACTGCTTTGCCACGAGTGCGGTAAGACGGTTGGAGAGGCATCTTAGTTTGTTGAGTTCTCTCGGTCTCGGAGGTACTAGCTTCCGTTGCGATAGACACAATCGAGTTACCTTCAGAAACTGAATCAACAAAAACTCATTCAAAAATCAAACAATTCCAAATGGGTAGTTAATATGCTCAAAAGGGAAACAAAACCGGCTTACTTTCTAAACCTGCAGCAGGTGTGGGTTCCAGAAATGAGGCTCCGTATCGATCCGGAAACCTAGCTGACCCTATACGCGAGGTAGTGAAAGCTCCCCACGTGCAAGGACTATGCTTCAACTTGCGGTACAGAGCTCTAGTAAGCTTATTAGTAAGCTTTTCGGGATCGCCTATATCTGCAAAGAAGGATCAACGATCAATAAAATGCGCAAAAGAAAACAGAGCCATACGAACGCATCCCTAGAGATTCTAACCAGAAGCATCAGACCAAGTAACCCTTAGGGTACGACCCTCAGGAACCGTCAAAGGATCTATCTTTACGTAAAAATACTTCTTCCTCTAGTCGACATCACTACCGGAGAACTTAAAGAGACCCAACTTAGGTCGACAAGGTAGGTAGTAGGTACCGCTACCACCATCTTTTGAAGCACTCTCCTTGATCGTGTAGAGGCTCATTAGGTCACGAAGACCAACGGCAACCCCCTCTTCCTTAGCTTTGGTAATGTAACCATTTATCACTCGGATCACCGAGGGGCAGAGCTGGGAAAGAGCTAACTGGTAGTGGTCAAGGAGGTCCAATAAGAGATCCGGAAGCGGAAATCTAAGATGACACTTAGTGATATACTTCTCATGAACACAAAACCACCCTTCCGGAGCAGTTTCCGGAGTCTCATCGGGTTTACAGGCTTTGGCTAAATCCTTGTGACCTACGGCCTGAACCATAAGATTGACAACTTCTTGGCTCTTTAGCAAGGAAGGCACATAAGATCCGAAGAAGACGCTCCCACTTGAGCCATCGTTTTTCTTTGATCTTTTGGAGACTCGCAGGGCTATCGATTCCCTAACCTTCTTACTCTGCTCGCCCTTTTTCATCTTCTCGCCGACTTCTTGCTTGACCTTCATAAGTTGGGCACCGGAAGCAGAGATTTCAGTTTCTCTGGTACCTTCTTTATCTTTCGTCATGATAATAAACAAGGAAAGAAGTAGAAAGATGGGAAGAAATCGAAGAGAGGTTCAAATTGAAAACTTACGAACTAGAAATTCCTAGAGACCTTAACAGAAACAAATATAACCGAGAATAAAAAAAAAAAAAAAAAAAAAAAAAAAAAAAAAAAA
>CAKOAT010954043.1:116092-236981 GCA_932364175.1 Eruca vesicaria subsp. sativa | reverse complement strand
AACCAAACGAAATCTGGACCATTGAATTAAGGTCACGCGTATCTTCGGATATACTGTAAAGTAATCATTATCTCGAGGAAAATAAGAGATCGGGCGGTTATGCTGTAGCTTCCGAGAAAAGAGGTCTCATCTCAAAAGCTGGGGGCAACTGTTGGGCCCGAATCTTGCCCGTTAGCTGAAACAATGGGCTCGAATAATGAAAGACGTTAACAGGACATTATAAGCCCATTAACAATTCATCCCTCGAAGAAGAACTGAATAAAGTCGGAACCTGTTTGTTAATGGGAAGGTCATTAACAAAACAGGTCACGGAAAAAGGGCTCCGGACCTCATTTACAAACAGCTAACGAGAAACTGCTCAAGGAAGACACGCGAGACCTGGTCAAGAGGAGGCTGTTGCAAATCCCACAACTTACGGAAGCAATCTCGGAGGTTTATCGGGAGAAGTTAAATGTGACCTAGGGCTATTTGAAGAGGGGGGAGACGAAGAAGAAGAGGGTCATTCGTTTTCAGTCAATTTTCACATATATTGTAACTCACAGATCATTTATCTACTTTTCTTTGTATTCATCAGAATCATCTTTGTAACCATTATTCTACAAATACAATCATATTCGTTCTTTAAGTTTTAAACAGGATTCAGCCCACGGTTGTCTTTTCCCAATCTAAACCTAACCTAAACTAGAGAGTGAGTTTTACCCCTCACAATCGCCGAGCAACTCGGCAGCCGTATTGCCAGCACTCTTCCCCCTTAATTCCCTCTCCGAGTCAAGCACGAGAAGCCTTTGTGCCAAGTCAAGGCTTGCTGAATCTCGCAATGCCGCCCGGTGCTCCAGCTCGAAATCCTCCAGGGGCTCACCGATCGTTGCATCTCGTGCAACGTCTTTTCCTTTCGCTTCCCGAGTTAATCGCTTTCGGGGACACATTGTGACCAGTAGTGCGTATATACCTTACAACTATCTAGAGAGAGAAAGTAGAGAGAAGGGAGAGAATAGTACCTGATTTCGCGGAGAAGAATGAGGAGAGCGAAGGCAAGAGAGGTATATATAAGGGAAGGGGCGCGAATCTCAGAGCTGCATTTATTAGGTCTACAGAGACCTAGATGGGCTTTTCCTTTCGAGACCGTTCGCATTCCTTCTTTAATGGGCCGAGTCCTATAGGAAAAGCTTATCTCTCGCGACTGTTCGACTTCCGGTCCCATACGCTACGAACGATCACCGATTAAGAAACTTGATTCCTTCCTCATAATTACCTGACGACTTTCATGAGGCGATGACCAATCGAAAACCGAGTGAGCAGCGCAATCGCTCACACGCGACCGCCGAGTGACCCGTGAGAGGCGATGTCCAATTGAACACCGAGTGAGCAGCGCAATTGCTCACACGCGATCGCCGAGTGACCCACGAGAGGTGATGACAGATTGAACACCGAGTGAGCAGCGCAATCGCTCACACGTGACCGCCGAGTGACCCGCGAGTATCGGCGATATTACGTAAACACCGGTGACGAGAAAACCACTGAGTAAACTCCCATGCTCCGCTTGAGGTCGGGTATCAGGTAAAAGACTCGGCTTGAAATCTCATGCCATTTTCATCACTGAGTAAAAGACTCGGCTCGCAATCTCGCGTAAGCTTCATTGCCGAGTAAACCATTCGTTCGAAGAAGCGCCCTCCAGAGTCTTTCCTTGCGTCCTGAGTATGCTTCCTGCAAAGCCGAGTAGCTAATTCTATTGACTCACTTATCGATCGTCAATAGACTGGGGGGACTTACTGTAGGAGGTGGGCTGTACCCACCCCTCAGGGCCCACAGGAAACTATACTCGGCCCAATAAGGGACGAGTCACCAACGACTAACGGTCAATTGGGTGTGGCGTCCGTACGAATAAGGAAGTCATTCTGCCGAGTTAGGAAAAGGCCCAATATGAAGGCCCATTAACATACACCAACTTAGGTCAAGCTTAAGTTGGAGGATGAAGCTATAAAAGGTTAAGAGGGGAGCACGAAGGAGGGGATCCGAGAAATAGACTGACTAGGCGGCGACTCAGATTAGGGTTTTCTTACCTTACTTACTTTGTTATTACCGCCTAGTCCGTACGTTATCTCCGCTCAAGCTCTCTCTTTGTACTCACTTCCCGATTATAAATAAAGCTCCTTTCTTTTCTCATTATTGTTCATACCTTCGCAATAACCCGCCGACGAGTCCAGTCACTCACCTCACTGATACACGACCGAACTCGGTTCAAACAGTCTCCTTAGCTGGTTTATTCCATCCTGGTTTTTCTTTTGTTGGATAGTGAACTGGCTAAGCTATGGTTACATCAACACTTCATCATAGATTGGTAGCCCTTTAGCCCTTAGAATGTGCTTTATCAAGTCATTGAAGCTTGGATTAAGCGTGAGTAGTAGTCCAAAGACCTTGTCTTGCTCATGCTTCTCCACAAGGATGGTAGGATCAGTGGTGTTTGGCCTCAACATCTCAAGTTTAGACCACAGCTGGCTGTACTTCCCAAGATACTTGGTTAGATCCATCTCTTCTTGTTGCAAGTTGTTGATGGCTCTTTTTACTTCAAAGATCCGGGTCAGATTTCAAGTGTTGCTATAGACCTTTTGCTAGGTCTCCCAAAATTTTTTTGCGGTTTCACAGTGTGAATAGGCTTCCATGATAAAAACATCGAGTGAACTTTGTAAGATAGACAGCACCATAAGGTCCTCCTGGCCCCATTTTCCATATGGTACAAAGTTAGGGTGAAGCATGTACGAACGGCCATACGGATTGTACAGACCGTACAGACATGGCTTAACCAAAAGTTAACCATTTCCTCATAAAACTTCATTTTAGACTTGTGCAAAAATAGGGTCTAAAGTGTGCGGTCATGAATTCGTACACCACCCTATCTAGACAAGTCTTGAGCTACAAGGAAATGAGATGATCGTGTAGAGATGAGCCAAAGGAAGGAAGATCCATTTGGCATCTTCAAGATGCTCAAGGAGCAATCAGGCACAGCCCTTCCCCTCTTCCCACACAAATCACTCTTATCCACATTATCAGTCCACTTGCAAGCTATGGACAGGCTGTCGAAGCGTGTAAAGCACCTGGTCCAAGTATTTTGAATTTAGGCTCCTCAGCCTTTTGACTACACTTGCTTAGACTAGTAACTTTGTAAACCCTTGTATTTGATTCCTCTTTATATTTCCTTGAATGGTCGAAATAATTATTAAGGGAGTTGGGGTTCCCTCTCTACTTCATAAACTTGGTTACTAAATCTTAAATCTCTTGGTTACTTTAATCTGGTTACATAAATCTCTTATTCTCCGATTCTTAGTCTCTGGTTACTTAATCTTCAGTCTCTTAATCTCCTGTTCTCCTAGTGTCTCTCGCCATTCTCACTCTTAAAGTCTCTCTCATTCTCATCCATTGTTAACACAAGACAAGATCTCATCTCTAGCCCTTGAGGGCGTGTTCATCACAGACACAACCTGTTCTCTTAAAATCTACCATGGTATCAGAGCCAGGTTCATCAGAACCTGGTGTCTAAGCTTCCTCAGCTTAAGCTCACTCCCATGCCATTTCTAAACCGAAGAAGAAGCTCTCGTCCAGCCGATGGTTTAGACTTTTCTAGATGAAGACTTTCCCATTCATGGCGTGTCCAGAGGCTATTCTCACTTCCTCCTGCTCTCTCATGTTCGTCCTGAAGATAGAAGGCAATTGGAAGCATTTCCAAGCCATTCTTATTCACTATCCAAGAAGAATTCGACCAAGAAGGAAGCTTTCATCTTGTGTCTTATTGTGGTGACTTAAACAGGGAGAAAGGTGGAGTCTTTGGCATGGTGGGTTCAAGGAGAGGTCACACAAGAGAAACAGATGTTGGTTGTCAAACCAACAACTCAGATCTGACCATACATGATGCATTTTTCCCTTGAGGTTCACGGAATCAGCTCGGATTCCTGTGTTATTTAAGCTAAACCTCTTTCCCTTGATTAAAGCTTGTGTCTTTATAAGATGTTTGTGTTGTGTGATTTTATTATGTGTTGTTTTGCATCTGGGTCAGTGTGTTTGCCATAACTAAAGTATCATTGATGGATTGTAGTATCTAGAAATAGTCTAGGCTCTTGTATAATGGTGTTGAAGTTGTTTTGCGATTTCATTGCTTGTCTTGCATTGTTTAAATGTAGCATTTCTTTTCTTGTGTCCCAGGATCTTCTGGCCATTTGTGGTGCATTGTCTTATGTATTTTCATAGCTTAAATCATCATGAATGTGTTGTAGGACTGAGCATTAGGTCTCGGCTTCTTGCATCATGTTTAATAAGGCTGTTTTGCATCTACTTATGTTGTGTATTGATGATAAAGGCCATACCTTGTTCGTTATTTGAATGTGTATTAGGGTGCTAGATAATGTGTCTGCTTCTGAGGTTGCATTCCGATGCTTAGAACTTGTTAAGGTGTTATGCATTATCATACATTGTTTTGTTGCTTCCTTAAAGTTGAGCACCTAGTGTCATGACTAAGGATGCGGTTAAGGTAGCTTTGTGTTGCCTAAATGCTATTTTTTTAATATTAAAAGGATCATATATATGTGTTTAGACAATTGCTTGAATATGGTGTGTAATTCAATCCGGTTAATTGCTGTCTTAATGCTAATGACATAGTTGATCCATCAAAAAAGTTCAAGTAGGATTTAGAAGTTTGTCTAAACTACTTGAGTCGTTGGTTGTGATTGAACTAGTGTTCATTAAGCATTCCCTGCTTTTTTTTTTTATTTAAAATTGAATTATATTGTAACTAGGTCATGCAGATTGAATCTATTCCATACATATAGATATTGTTTTAGAATTTCGCATTCATGTATTGATGCATTTAAAAATCCAGTCTAGAGTGTAATTTACTGATGTTTGCTTACATTACATCTAGAGAAGTTTAAAATGGTTGATCTTGTCCTTGTTGATTGGCTTGATTCAAGATTATGAATTTGTATTGTTGCATTGGTGATCAAACCAAATTTTATCTTGGTTTGGTCCCAATGGGAAGATCTAATCTTGCATTGAGTTGTGGTGGTGTTAGGTTCACAAAGAGTGGTTCAGTGACTTGCCAACAACCAAGGTGTGAAGATAAAGGTGCCATTGCATAGATGACACCATTGGACATATCTAGTCGATAGTCTACATGAAGTGTAGCAAGGGTCATTATGCAATGAGAGGTTGTGTTGCGAGGTCTCTCTATGGTGATTCAAACACCCTTGTTCCTGGTTAAGGAAGAGAGCAAGCTCACAAGACCAATAGCATCATCAAAGTCTTGTAAAGACTGATGGTACCTAGAGAACATGGATATGCATTCAAGCTTAAGCTCCTCTCATGTCTTGGAGTTAAGCTTGAGGGGGAGTTTTAATGCGCATGATCCATGGTCCAGTGTGAGCTATGCAAAGGCTTCTACGTAAGATGATCCATCCGGAGCTATATTCTAGGCAGTCTAAGAAAGAAGGTGAACTTACCAATGCGACTTCTATGGTAAAGTGGTTGGTAAGAAGCCAATGGATCCATTCAGACTTTCCACAAGATGGATTCTAGAAGATGGTGAAATAGCTAACTGGATTAATGACTATCCAATCCAGTCATTGGACACAATAATAAAAGAAAAAAACAAAGAGAAGTTTCCTAAACTCCCTCATTTCAATACGTTTATCATTTCAGTTTAAGTATTGTCCTGATAACTAAAATCATTGAAATGAATTGGAGCATACTAGTCTTGTGATCAATCTGATTATATAATGTTGAATATGACTTAGCTAAGTCCATCATTGATATTTTGCTTCATTTAGCATATTGTCTAAGTTGCTAGAGTCATTGGTTTTGATAAAGCTATTAATCATTGGTTATATAACTTAATATCATTCTGAGTCATTGCCTTGATAAGTACTTGAACCTCACTGATGAAGATGATGATCCGATCGTGTCATAGCCTTTCTAAGATGGCCAGAGAAGTCAGTTGAGAAGGGAAAACCTAAACCGGTTCTATAGTACCACGAAGAGGTCAAGCCAAGTTTCAAAGTGCAAGTAGCATAGCTGGTGGTTGAAGAGAAGAAGTCTGGTGGTTTCTTTGCCTTTCTAAGCTGGCCTTTGAAGTCAGTTGAGAGGGTGAGACCCAAACCATTCCCAAAGAAATCCAGCTGATTCCTTGTGCTCAAGGATAGCAAGTTATGGTGATTCATACTTGCTATACCTCATTAGGCCTTGATCATGAGTTGCTTGTGTCCAACCTAAGTGAGTGTTAAACCTAAGTGATAAAAGAGGTCACTTATGGTTATGATCAAATATAAGGTGGAACTCCAAGAGAAGTCTTACCAAGATCTAAGGAGTGTCCAGAAGCTTATGAGAAGCTATGTTGAGGTACAAGAGGAGATTACATTGAAGATTGAATATATGGGAGGAGTCTAGGAGGTTTGGGAAGATGGTACAAAGTTAGGGTGAAGCATGTACGAATGACCGTACGAATTGTACGGACCGTACATACATGGCTTAACTAAAACTTCACAATTTCCTCATAAAACCTCATTTTATACTTGTGCAAAAATAGGGTCTAAAGTGTACGGTCATGAATCCGTACACCACTCTATCTAGACAAGTCTTGAGCTACAATGCAAGGAAATGATCATGTAGAGATGAGCCAAAGGAAGGAAGATTCAGTTGGCATCTTCAAGATGCTCAAGGAGCCAATCAGGCACAGCCCTTCCCCTCTTCCCACACGGATCACTCTTGTTCACATGATCAGTCCACTTGCAAGCTATGGACAGGCTGTCCAAACGTGTAAAGCATCTGGTACAAGTATTTTGAATTTAGGCTCCTCCACCTTTTGACTACACATGCTTAGACTAGTAACTTTGTCAACCCTTGTATCTGATTCCTCTTTATATTTCCTTGTATGGTCGAAATAAACATTAAGGGAGTTGGGGTTTTATCTCTCCACTTCATAAACTTGGTTATTAAATCTCTAATCTCTTGGATACTTTAATCTGGTTACATAAATCTCTTATTCTCTGATTCTTAGTCTCTGGTTACTTAATCTTCAGTCTCTTAGTATCCTATTCTCCTAGTGTCTCTCGCCATTCTCACTCTTTCATAAAGTCTCTCTCATTCTCATCCATTGTTAACACCAAACAAGATCTCATCTCTGGCCCTTGAGGGCAAGTTCATCACAAACACAACCTGTGCTCTGAAAATCAAATAGATGGTAGGATCAGTGGTGTTTGGCCTCAGCATCTCAAGTTCATACCACAGCTGGCTGTACTTCCCAAGATGATTGGTTAGATTCATCTCTTCTTGTTGCAAGTTGTTGATGACTCTCTTTACTTCAAAGATCCGGGTCAGATTTGAAGTGTTGCTATAGACCTTTTGCTAGGTTTCCCAAAGTTATTTTGCGGTTTCATAGTGTGAATAGGCTTCCATGATAGGAACATCGAGTGAGATTTGTAAGATAGACAGCACCATAAGGTCCTGCTGGCCCCATTTTCCTTCATCTACCTCTTCAACCTCCTCGCCATTTTCTCCTTCACTAATTTGCTTTGGTGCTTCACCTGTGGTGATGTGCTCCCATAAGCCTCTTCCACCAAGGGCTGTTCTAGTTAATCTTGACCAAATGAGGTAGTTTACCGCCTTTAAGGTAACTAGAATCACCACTGGTTTGTTTTTGAAGTTGTACTCCATTTCAAAATGCTATTATCCAGTGGGTAAAAGAGTTTTTCTTGAGATTTTGGAGATAGTAAACCGAGAGAATGAAAGAGAGTAAGGTTTAGAGTAGCTTTGTGGAAGTAAAAGAAAGGTTCAGAAGCTTCAAGCTCTGATACCATGTAAGTTTAGTGAAGAACAAATGAAGAACAAGAGAGAGTGTTTGTTTGATTCGTGAGAGTAAGAGAGAGAGTGCAGATTGTTGTTTGTAACGAGAGAGAGTAGATGATGAAACCCCTGGTGAGGAGATTCTTTTTGTCCCTGATTCTTTGAAGGATGATCAGATGGTTTGAGAGTGTTAAGGGTGGATTTTGATTGTTATAGATGGTTTGATGGGATGATCTTCAGAAATGATCTATGGATTGATCAACACTTGTGTAGATGAATCAATGATTAAGAGAATGAACTCTGTTTTCCGATCAAAGACAAAGCTTATGGAGAATGAACTCTTTAGCAACCAGTGTTCAAAGATGAACAAGGCATTGACAAGTTTAGAGAGAGTTTTTAATAAAAGAGGTGAATACTTTATTCAGAAACAAACAAGAGTATATGTAGAAGAAAAGCAAACCGAAAAGTCCTAAAATTATAGAAAAATAAGAAAAACTTAATTAAACCTTAAACTGTTTTGAAAACTAAATTATTAATTATTTTGGCTGCTTCTTGACACTAATTTCGTTGCTGGATCATCAGATAGAGAGAATGGACCCTCAACTTGTGTATTGATCTTCTTTTCGATTGAGAACGTCCTAACTTGTCCATCAGTCTGATCCACCTTTCCACCTTGTTTCTCATGTTTTTAATAGCCAAAATAAGCTCATTATGCTCCATTCCAGCCTCTGGTTCATCTTCAAGCTTTCCATTCATCCATCCCGGTTTATCCTTTGTTCTGCATAAACCCTTTTATGTTTTAGAGTGTGTGTACACAAGATCAAAAGAAATCAGTCTGTTTTGTGTAGGAGCAAAGAGATTAAGAGAATAAATAGAGAGAAACTAGAGAGAGAGACTTAGAACTCCATTAATTCATTACTGATGAGGTTTACAAGTATATAAAGAGAAAGCAAGAAAGGTATTTCGAAATACATAAGCATGTGTAGTCAATGGACACGCTGGAACTCCTTTTGAAATACCTAGCTGTGCTTTCTCACATGCTTGCAACAGTGCTAAAGCATTTTCTCCTTTCCAGCACCATACAGGCTGTCAATGTGCACCATTATCCTTTCATTATCCTCTTCCAACGTCTCTCTTAGGATAAGAAAGGAATAACATCAGGGAAGCTCTTGTTTAACCCATCCTGATAACTTCTTTCCCTTCACCACAGTAAAAACAAAGTTACTATGGTAAATCTCGGAAGTTATTGCCTGCTCCAAATCTCTTCCTCTATCAATGTGTCAACTCATTATCACCTCATCTCAACACTCCCCTTTAAACTTGACCATGTGGAACAAGTCAAGCTTGGATTGCCATGAGATCTTCCCTCATTAAAAACCTCACCAAAGAAAAATCCAATGGGATAAAACTTTGATGAGGGAAAAAGAGTGGAGATCTCATGAAGAGGGGATCAGCTCCTATGAGTAAGATCAATGAGTCAAAGTCTGGATAGTATGGACTCCATTGTTTTTAATCTTGCTACCTTAGTAAACGCATCTGCAAGCTGGTCTTCACTTCTTGTATAACATGGCAGAATCCCCCCCCCCCCAAGATAATCATCTGTCTCACTTTGTGACAATCTACTTCTATGTGCTTCGTTCTCTCATGGAAGACTGAGTTAGAGGCAATGTGAATAGCTGCTTGATTATCACAGTGCATTGTCATGGTAGTAGAATGCTCAATCTCTATATCCCTTGATCCACACCAACTCATTTGTCAGCTTCAACATGGCTCTATACTCAATTTCAGCACTAGAACATGAGATAACCTTCTGCTTCTTACTTTTCCAAGTAACCAGATTCCCTCCAATAAATGTACACTACCCACTAGTTGATCTCCTATCCACTCTATCTCCTGCCCAATCAGCATCACAATACCCAACCACTTCTGTGCTGCCATTACAACCCATCCAAACTCCTTGTCCCGGAGAGCTAGTCAAATACCTCAATATCCTATGAACCATTTTCCAGTGATGTACTTTGGGTGCCTGCATATGCTGGCTCACCTAGTTCACAGCATATCAGGTCTGGTGATTGTTAGGTAGATCAGCTTGCCAACCATCCTCCTATACAGCTTAGCATCCTCAAATAACTTGTTCGCTTCAAACTTGTAATATATAGAAGAACTCTATGTTTTTAATATGTACAGTAAAAAGTTTATAAAAATTGTAAGCAACTCAAAGTTTAAGGGGGAAATCATATTTGAAACCCAAAAATTATTTGTTCATACATATGTGTAAAATGTCACCATGGCTATTATTAAACAAATACAGAGAGTGAATAATACCCATAGCTTCATATGGTTACTTGATAAATTATTATATTTTATGGTTATAAAACCAAAGTTCCCTAAAAGAAAACATATCAACATATATAAACTGCTAAAAACATAAGCCCATTAAATTATCTTAATAATAGATTTCAAAATTTTACCTAAATGTAGCAAAGCCCAACTTGTCTATTGTGATAAAATAGTAATCACAATCATTTACATAAAGTAAAATTAAACCTCCTAAAATAAAAGTCCATGCTAATCAATGTGACTAATGTATATGAATTTTACGTAGGTTACCCATAATTTCAAATAACTTTGAGATCCATTAGGATCAGGCCGGCTCAAACTTATGACAGATCCTGTGGGATAATGAAAAAAAAGTCTTAAAAACTAGATTTATTTTAAATCCTTTATGTAAATAAAGGCTTTTTTAAGTCACACGTGTTCTTATGGACATGTAAATATGGGCCCTTTAAATTCCAGGTCTCATGTATAAATAGGGGCCCTTTAAACTTCAGGTGTATTTAAACCATCACGTGTTTTTCTTCATCAAAGAGAAGAAACCTGATTTTTTTGCTTCAGACTATTCTTTTACCTGCTGTAATATTATGTTCCAGAAAAAGAAAATTTCCAAATTTTGAGCCCTTTTCTTGTAAGAAAAACTAAGCAAAATTTTAGGACATGTGCATTTGCACTGTCCGCACATACTTAGAACCGGCACTGATTAGGATGTCACATTTGTATGAAAAATGTGAAGATTTGATATAAGTAAAAGAATGCATGAAGATCCTATCATACGAGGACGTGGTGTTTTCAACTAACTATTTTCAACTGGTGAAGATAAAGTATGCACTAAAGGAATGTTTAATTTTCACTACACATTTGGATTAAACAACGTGAGGAGTTGTTCATTCAATTCACTTCAGCATTAAACATATTTTGAGGGCAAAAAAACATAATGGCTGACAAGCTTTCATGAATTGCGCACACTTAGTATTACTATTGATTTATGTTGATTTGATTCCACTGAGCTGGCTTCAGATTCAGGATCTTTGTATTTTAGCATAACTTGTGCTGAAAACAAATAACTTTGAGCTTCACTCAAAAATAGACAAACACAAGCTTTTGTTTTTTTTCTGTTTTCACTTTAAAGGTAGTTTTTTTCTTTTCACCTTAAAGTTACTTAGTTGTCCATATAATATACAAAATTAATATATAATTGTAACTTCATCGAGTGCAGCTCAGTCAGATCTAATCAGATCTCACCAACAATGCTCAATGCCAACATTCTCCCCGGCCTTTTCCTCATCTTTCTCCTCTTCACTCTCTCCTCCGGGCTGACCCCTCCGGCACCAGAACCAGAGGCCGCCGATGGACCTTCTTCTCCGACGAACTGTCTAGTAAGTATGCTAAACGTATCAGACTGTCTCTCGTACGTTCAGGTGGGGAGCACCGAGACTACGCCAGAAGCTGCTTGTTGCCCGGAGCTTGCTTGGATGGCTCAAAGCTCTCCTGAGTGCGTCTGTAATCTGCTGGGCGGCGGCGCATCACCACGTTTCGGAGTCAAGCTTGATAAGCTGAGAGCTGAGGAACTTTCTTCAATTTGCGGTGTGAAAGCTCCGTCGCCTAGTTTGTGTTCAGGTACTTTTACTCTTTACGTGCACCGACTTTTTCTATTTTATTGGACCGTCCGATTTAATTGAATTCAATCAAACGGCTTCAGTTTACTAGCTATGCATATGAGTGACCGTCCTTTAATTTAACGCAAATAAAGCATCATATATGATTGTGGTGGAAATGGATTAGTCTAGGCCTGGGCATTCGGGTAGTCGGGTCGGGTCCGGATCTTTCGGGTCTAGGAGTTTAGGACCCGATAGGGTAATTTCAAATTTTCGGTTCCGGGTCGGTTCGGGTCATACCGGGTTCGGGTCGGTCGGGTCTTAGATAGTTGGACCCATTCGGGTAATTAGAATTTATCGGTTCGGATTCGGTTCGGTTCCGGGTCGGGTTCGGTTCGGGCTCGACCTAAAAAATACCTTAATATACAAAAAAATATCTGAAAATAATTATATATCCAAAAATATTCAAAATTTTATTCAAAAATTATGTTTTTATTATACTCAAATGTGTATAAATAT
Source organism: Eruca vesicaria subsp. sativa (assembly GCA_932364175.1). Taxonomy (NCBI): domain Eukaryota; kingdom Viridiplantae; phylum Streptophyta; class Magnoliopsida; order Brassicales; family Brassicaceae; genus Eruca; species Eruca vesicaria. Next base: position 224,706 of record CAKOAT010954043.1, on the reverse strand, counting down.
TAAACTATGCGAGAAACAACAACAATTCGTTTTCTCCTAGTGGTTGACCCCCTTACTCTATAGAAACAACCCGTCTTCGACTCCCCCTCAATGCATTTTATTTAATTTACATTATTAATTCGGGTACCCATCGGTTTTCGGGTTCGGTCCGGGTCGGGTCCAAGATCCGCGGGTCCTCTACAACAAGACACTACAAGAAAAGTGATATATTAAGACGAAATTTTTAGTCACAATTGACGATATTCCGTAACAATGTTGACATTGTGACGTAATTGTGATGATTTGAGAACAGTTACAATAGGCACGTCACAAATGAATTTTAGTAACAAAAATGTCACTGTGTTTGTGACATATTTATTGGTAACAATTAAGTCACACATAGCAACGACATACAAATGTAACAAATCTGTTACAGTTACCAACTAAAAAATATGTCACAAAATTGTCATATTATGTGACTCTCAGATCGTCTTAATTCGGTGGTTTATTACAACGAAATTTTAGTCTTACACTGTCACAAATAAAGACTAAAAAACAATCACAAATCTGTCTCATATAAGAATATTTTGTATTCACAAATTTATCCCCTTTATCACTAAAATATTGTAATAATCAGTGTTTATTAGTTAAGATTTGCCATCTCAAAAATTTATCACAATCTTTCAGTAATATATTATCAAACTATATATCGTTATAAAAATATATGTTGTTACATCTTGTTAGCCAAATTACATTTGTAGCTATTCATTATTATTATTTTGGTATGACTAAAATATACACAATGAAGAAATATAAATAAATTAAGGTAAAATATAAACACTGTTGATGCCCTGGGATATATCAAAAGTGCTTTCAGCTTCCAGCGTCTGATGATCTTCTGATAATTATTGCTCAAAAAGCAAAACTATGGAAAATTCTTTCTCAGATTGACCCGGATTTCTTAAAACAAACTTATATTGTAAGTGTTTTCTTTTTTTCCTCCATCACCAGGCCCTTCGTCTTATTGCTCAAGTCAAAGTATTATCTTTTCTCTCCTTGGACAATGGTTCTTCGTTTCTCTCCCCTTAGGCATCTTCTCTGTGGAAAACACACCACCACAACGTAGCGTGTATCAGTGGGGATCAACTCTCTTTTTCTCTCTTAAGCGGCTGCAGCCTTTTTTTTTTCTTTTAAGGGTGAACGAAAGTGTGCATACGGATATATAAACACATATGCCTCTGTTTTAGGGTTTTTAGGGATAATGGATTTTATTTGGGCTTTAAAGATTAAGATATAATTTGTTTTACTGCCATAAATTTATAAAGTCTCTTGATTTATTTATGTGATATTCATTTATATATAAATAAAAAGGTTAGTATATCACTTTTTTCTTTTTGACATACATTTTTAATTAGTTTAGTTATGGATACATTAAAAATATTTAATCGATATACTTATGAAAAATGTTAACAAAATGTGTTATGTTTTCTTCTCCAAAGAAGATATATATATATATATATATATATATAGAGATATTTCAGTGAATTTAAAATTACAATTAATGAATTTATTCATAGTATCTTTATAAACTGAGACTATCCCATTCATAAAAAAAAAAATCATAAAATTATGTGACAGACACATTAGAACACAATATTGTCACATTTTTTTACAATTGTTTTTTTTGTCCCAACATTGTAACTAATTGTGACAAAAGTTGGCTACAATTTAAACAGTTACAATATTGTGACAAAACATTTACTTATTTGTGACATAAAATTTTAGTGGCAATATCGTATCACCAGTGTCACAGATTTGTGACTCATATTACTAGTATCAAAATTTAGTCACAATATCTCAATTTTCTTGTAGTGAGACCCGATAGGGTAATTTGATCGGGCCGGTTCCTACCCGGACCTGGTTTTTCGGATCGGTTTCGGGTCGGGTCTTCGGGTCCGGGTAAAATGTCCAGGCCTAGATTAGTCTGTGTGTATCGTAAATTCTATTCTTAATTTCTGAAATATTATATTTAGTTTTTGAAACTAACTATAAGATTCAAATTTTGACATATAATTTTACTTACTCCATAGAGATTCACATTAGCTGAAATTCATGGCCTCACATCCTTATCATTATGATGGATGGTTTTGTATCATCCTAATTTCTAGTGTATACAGAAAGACCTAAGAGAATTAATTGTGTTACATGTCAATAAAATTCACTTTATTTTTTTTGGCACACATTCATTTAGAACTCTAGATAATTGAAGGAAAAATGATATATCGGAAGTAATTCGTAATATCGTGCAACTGAAACTAAAGTACAGAAAAAGTCATGTGGTGATTATAGCATTAGTGAACACATAATGGGGTCCATGGACTAAGAGAATATGCGTGAGAGGCACATTATATGTGGGCACCCGCAGCATTATAAATGGTATCCGAGTTGGTTAGCCATCTCGATTTTTATCCGAGAGGAGTATTGAGAGTAGTCATGCTGTGCATGCAACGAGAGTAATATACATCTTGATTTCTTGTATATGTGGAAAGACTTAATATTATTGATTTGGTTACCTATGTTACCAAAGTACGGTTACCTTTTCGGGCACACATCCAATTAAAACTCTGAGTTAAGTGTGCTTATACCAGAATAGTTAACGGATATGTGACATATGGGGATGTGATTCACACTAGCGTGTGCGTGAGATTAAAGCATGATGAAGGCCAGGTGGTTATTTTAGGGTGTGGGAACCGAAATTCGAACTATCAATTTCCGTTGAATTAGGAAAGTTAGGAAACCCCAATTTCCTAAAGCACCAGAATATCTAAACAACCACATGTCAAGCAATCAGAAACACGAAGTAAACATAAGAAAAATGTATTAATTGAAAGAAAGAGCAAAAGAAGTCTAATTCTGAATCTTTGTAAGAGCGTTACAACAAGGTAAGAGCCTTGACTGCAAGAGTTGTTGACGAAATTCCCTAGATCTAACAACCTTAGACTGCAAAACCCTAGTTGAGTAGCAGCTCAATAACAAAAACAGAAAATTGCCTAAAAGAGTTTCTCTTCTAAGTGGTTTAGACATACCTTTTTTTGCCTCTTGTCGAGTTTATCTCCTTTTCGGAAATCCTTCATTTTTCTCGATCATCATGATTATCCTCAAAAACCATCCATTTATCTTCGAGACTTCACTTTTATCTCCTTCTGCGGACAATAAGTAATCTGTCATGATATCTTTGGGCTGGACTTAGTTTTAAAATCATAAGTGGGCTTTTATCGTGTTTTAGGATTTTTCAGGCCGTTTTATAGTTCTAAGCGTTTTGACTAGTTTACAGAAATCGTCTTTGATACGACGCCGTTTTTTGTAAATTACAGTAAAACCTCTATAAATTAATATTTGATACATAAATAATCTTTATAAATTAATAAATTTGCCAGTGCCAACAAGGACCGGTTAAAAATTTGACACAAAACGATAAAATACTCAGATAAGTTTTTTTTAGAAATTTCTATGTAAATATATGGTCCCATTAAAATTATGAATTAATAATTACGTGTATACATATTTTATATAAGTAAGAACATATCATTATATTTTTTGTTTTATATTCACAGTGGAATTCTCTTTATATTTTCTTAACATTTATTATATTTTTTATGAGATTTGGTAATATTATGTCTAAAATCACATTCCGATTATATGCAATAAATATTATATACATAAAATAATATAATAAAATTGGTAGAATTTTTTAGAAAAAAGTATTTTAAAATAAAAATATCTAAATAACGAAAACTTTGTAAATTAATATCATTATAAATCAATAAAGTTAAAGTCCCAACATTTTAATTTATGGAAGTTTTACTGAAGTTCAAATTACTCGTATAGTCTAGGCAGCCTTGGTGTTATGCTTACCATTGCTGTTTTACACGATTAACTTGAACTCATACGAGAAAACAAATCTTTGCGGTTTTTGTCGTAAAGTTCCAATGGTAACTCCGATCGAGATGAATCGAGAGACGGGTTCGACTACGTTTCAGAGTATGATCGAGCCAAGGGCTTTAGTGTCATGTCCTACTCGCCACCGGGCGAGTTGGATGGCTCGGTCCAACTCGCCTGGTCCCGAGTTGAACATTTCGTCATACCCGCCATTAGGCGAGTTGGAAGGTGTGGTCGAACTCACCTGGTGGCGAGTTGGACGGCTTGGTTCAACTCGCCTGGTGGCGAGCTGGACTTTGTATCTTACTTGCCACCGGGCGAGTTGGATGGTGCGGTCCAACTCGCCCAGTGGCGAGTCGGAAGTTGCGTATCCGACTGCTAGTTATAGTTATTGGTGTTTCAAGTATTCAATCTTTGATTTCATAAGAACTTGTTCGAGGAGCGAAGGATCCTCTCGACGCGAACCTCCTCTTTTTTTTTTTAAATCGTTTGAGGTCTTTTTTAATTGTTTCTTACTTTGTTACGAATCTTTTGTTACTTCGTGTTCTCGTTTTGATACTTTCTCCAAAGACTTTTGGTCGTTGATTCCATCGTAACCGATTTTGATCCCAACAGTTAGCCCCCAGCTCGTTATCATCGTGGTGTTTTTGCCAGCGGCCAGGCCAGTTAGGCAAGTTAGGTGGATTAGGCTGAATTCAGTGACCAAAAGTCCAAAGGTGATTATTGAATCCCTTTGTCTATAAGTATGTGGAGTAAGTTTTTAAACTCTTTATTTGCTTATCTCCACAAGAATCAATCCAAGCTAGAAAATTTTTTTGTCTCCTTTATTGTTCTTAATCATGTCTTTTGGAAAGAGAGTTTAGGGAAATGCCCGACCTTCTTGTTTCGATACGAGTGTCTTAGACTCGGCCAGGCGCAAAGTCATTCCCAAACCTGAGTTTTTGAAATATCGCGTTAGTTGCAAGGAGGCTAAGGCGTATTGGGAAGCCACGTGCGTTGTGCAGGCTCCTCCGTGTGATCAGTGGGTTCCTCCGAGGCCTTGTTTCAAAAGAATCCAGGGTAAGAGCTCCCTTCGTTCTTTCGAGTAAGTGCGGCGTATGTGTGAAGTGCCAGACTTGGTTGTGTTTCGCCTCCTCAAGGTTACTTCACGTGCTATGAAATCTATCCAGCTCGGCTGCAACACCTTATCTGGACTCTGGTGTTGAGCTACGAGCGGGGCATGATTCTTGATACAGACTATATTTTGGCTTTGTTGATGCTGATAGGAAAGGACGGCATATGTCGCATAGCCCCTAGGAATAACATGGCGATCATTGATGTGTTTGCCTTGAATTTCCATTGACTGGAAAGGAAGTACATTGCTAGAGAATCTGTAAGGAAAGTTGGATCCCCATCTTTAGGAGTGAATGGGGTCGACGAGGTATTTTGACCATGAGTCCATTGATTTGTTTACTCCGAAGATGTTTACACGGTCACAGATCTCCTTCGCGGTGGTCAGTTCTTTTGAGGATACTTTTCTTCGGAAAACGAGTTTGTCTCGCAGTTGCGTATCACTATTCTCGTGTCCAACCGAACGTATCAGTTGAGGAAGAGTCGGTGCCAAGCATTGATGAGTTCACGAATTATGATGTTCCAGTGGCGAGGGAGAGGTTGAGGTCTCCGAAGGACAAACACGTTGCTGTGGACACATACCAAGTGTTCGAAAACCTCCTGGACGGATAAACTAGTGGGGGTGCCTTTAGACGATGTTATGCAGAGCGATGTATCACAGTTCACAAAGGCGTCGAGGATGGTCAACGAGGTTAGTTCCCATCTTTAGACTTTTCCGATTTATCCATTTAAGTTTTTTACTAGCTTGGAAGCGATTTTTTTGTACGCAAAGTCTCCTTGTTAAAAGCGAAACTCTAGATGCGAGCAACACAGAGGCTCGCATGGCTCAGTTTAGGGCTGAGATGGCGGAAAAGAAAATTGCTCATTTAAAGGAAGAGTTGTCTGCGAGTTCTTCCTTTGTCAAGGACTTTGATGTCAACGAGGCTCGTCGTGCTCACTGACGTGGAAGGAGGGAAGTTGCTGAGACGGTGAATATCCGTCTCAGCGTTTTGCGACCGATCTGGTGGGGATGAAGGATGCATACAGAGATGTCGCCGACTATCGTGAGTGTGATGGTGTCGTCGGCGGGTTACATCTTACCCATGTCATGGGTTATTTTTACGAAGCAGAAGTGGACAAGCAAACGAGACGAATCAACAAGAGAGTGAACAAGCAGTCCGTAATTCTCGATATTGAGGCAAGGATTTCAGAGCAGTGGGCTCCCATTCCAGTGTCTCCCAATTTTATGGACTTCGGACCGGAGATTCCTGATGGGGATGGCGAGGTGGATCAGTCCGAAGCGGACGTCGGTGATTGTTCGTTTGGGTGATTGGCATATGGATACTATGAGCCCGAGCCGTGAATGATCGCTTTGATCTCTGGTGGGAACATATTCTCCTTATGTTGTTTGTTTATGTTGATTTGGGCTAAAGTGTGGCTGTATTAATCTAATCGAGTATGGCCGTGTGTGGCTTTGAATCCTTGTTGTCTAATGGCTAATATATGAACTATGTAGAGGGAAGAACATGAGTTGTCATCTCGTGTCTTACTCTTTTTGTGGATCGTTTTATTCATTGCTCATTTGAGATGTTTGAAAATATTTCCAAAGATTCGTGTGCGTTTAGATGTGAACGAAGAGACATGCCTTCAGGATCTCATATCATGCCTTGAGACGTAAGACACCAGTGTGGTGGGTTTAGGGCAAGACCTAGGTTTACATTCGGTTTGGGACTTTGCGATGATTAGTCAGCTTTCGTTTTGTCTGTCGCAATTTCAACCTGACTTCGTACCGATTTAGAGTCCACAATAGGTTCTCGACTTATAAGACTCGGCTGGTTGGAGTCGAGCATCTCTGCGGAGACAATTTTTAAGTCAACCAAAAGTGCTGAACAAGATTTCGGATTTCTTTTATAAAGCGCTATTTATCCTAGTCGGATGTATGAGGACTGATCCCTTAGGATGGGTCTAGATGTGTTTGTTTAAGACGGCTGGAGTGCTTGGTTGTTTCTTAATTTATAGTCGCAGACGGACTGGGAACATGTTTTCCAAAATTTTATGCGACGTCTCGCTTGGTTTAATGACGCTACCGTGATGTGTTTAGTGTAGTCATTTTAGTGTATTTGTCGAATTTTCTGAAGATGTTCTAGTTAGTGCGATAAAGTTTTCTTCTAAAAGTGTAGTTTGATCCGTTTTATGGCAAGAAGTTTTTCAGGAGTTTTCCGTTTCTGGGTCTACATGATAATTAGTTCAAATTAAGTATAGTCTAGGCAGCCTTTGTGTTATGCTAACCATTGCCGTTTTACACGATTATCTTGAACCCATACGAGAAAACAAGTCTTTGTGGTTTTTGTCGTAAAGTTCCAACGGTAACTCTGATCGAGATGAAACGAGAGACATTCTGACTATGGTTCAAAGTATGATCGAGCCAAGGGATTTAGTGTCATGTCGTACTTGCCACCGGGCAAGTTGGATTGTTCTGTCCTACTCGCTCGCAGCTGGCGAGTTGAACATTGCGTCCTACTCACCACCAGACATGTTGGATGACTTCGTTCAGCTCGCCCGGTTGTGAGATGGACGTTGTGTCCTACTCGCTACCAGGTGAGTTGGATGGTGCGGTCCATTTCGACCTGTGGCGAGTCAGACGTTGCGTATCCAACTGCTTGTTATTGTTATCGGTGTTTTGATCTGTTTGATCTTTAAGTTGGGAATCACTTGTTCGAGGAGCAAATGATCATCTCGGCGCATACTTCCTCTCTTTTTCAAATCGTATGAGGTCTTTCTTAATTGTTTTGTACTTTGTTACGAATCTTTCGTAACTTTGTGTCCTCATATAATTTTCGATACTTTCTTCGGAGACTTTTGATCGTTGATTCCGTTGTAACCGATTTTGACTCTGACATAGGGTTAGTAAAGAATGATTTCGTGCCTTGAAAAAGTTACCGCACAGCCCGTCGTATGAAATAGAACCCATGGGAGGAGAGATAAGTTATGGGAGGCCTATTAGCCGTTGGCGGTTGGAGCGTTACAGTTTGTATTTATACCCTTTTTAATTTGCTCTAACTTATTTAAACAGTGTCATTTTTAGAAATTAAATCCTAATCTCATGATACAAAAATACTATTTAATTAACGATATATGACTAACATGACTTCCACAAATTTTAACTTACAACTCTTTATGAAAAGTGGGGAAAAGGGCCTATTCCTACCCAAACAATTTCAATCGTGTCAAATACAATCCGAACAAACATCCAGTGCCAAATACGACCTAAACTACGTTATAATGCAAAAATACTACCTGAACTTTTTAAAACGTGCCTAAACCTACATTGATCGTAATATAAGTTAGTCAACCGTTAAAATGATAAAACGACGTCGTTTTGATTCTATTATTAAAAAATGAACATTCCGGGACTCGAATCCAGGCTTTGTCACTATTTAAAACATACACATCAACCACTAGACTAAAGCAATTTTTTTAAAAAAAATATTACAAATTTGCAATTATATATGCTACTATACTCTTTAATCTTCTCTAATTAAAACTTTTGTTATTATTATTTTTGATTCTTATAAATATATTAACATATTTTGTAATTATTATATCTTCAATAAACTTATATTGTACTAAAATATAAATAATAAAATATTTATAATCATACAAAATTAAATATATTTCATGTTTTTCAACTATTTACAAAATGTCAATATATAAAATATTTTAAAAATAAAACTTAATGGTAATTTATTTTATTTTGGTAAAGTGTATTCAGCTAATATTAATTTTAAGAAACAAAATAAATTAACTTTCAAGTTTTAAAATTTTAAAATAATTTATACATGGACATTTTGTAAATAGTTTCAAAACATGAAATATATTTAATTTTGTATAATTATAAATATTTTATTATTTATATTTTAGTATTTATCAGTTTATTAAATATGCTAATATATTAATAAGAATCAAAATAATAATAAGCAAAGTTTTAATTAGAGAAGATGAAAAAGTAAAAAAAATTGCTTTACTCTAGTGGTTGATATGTCTATTTTAAATAGTGGCAAGGCCCGAGTTCGAATCCCGGAATGTTCATATTTTTAAAAAAATATTGAAATCGAAACGGCATCGTTTTATCATTTTTACGGTTGACTAACTTCTGTTACGGTCAATGTAGGTTTAGGCACGTTTTAAAAAGTTCAGATAGTATTTTTAAATTATAATGTAGTTCAGGTCATATTTGGCAGTGGATGTTTGTTCGGGTTGTATTTGGCATGATTGAAATTTTTTGGGTAGGAATATGATCTTTTCCCGACGTCGTTTTATCATTTTAACGGTTGACTAACTTTTGTTACGGTCAATGTATGTTTAGACACGTTTTAAAAAGTTGAGGTAGTATTCGTGAATTATAACATAGTTCAGGTCGTATTTGGCACTGGATGTTTGTTCGGGTTGTATTTGGCACGATTAAAATTGTTTGGGTATGAATAGACCCTTTTCCCATGAAAAGTGTGATGTAATTATAAAATCAGGATACTGGATGCAAATGAATATTCTCTGTCAGACACTAGAAGTAATAGTACCTGAGTCCAGCATCACAAAACTACAAGCTTTTGCTTTGAAAATCAATGTCCATCCACTTTTGCAGATGGTATTATGATATCTTACATAACTAGACATACTCGAAGTGAATGTCATGCATGGTTTGATAGAACTCAAAGACCTCAAATGATGCACAACCAACATACCAGTCATGAAATACACAAACTTTATGCTGCAGAGTATTTGTTTAATATATCGATCATGGAATTTATAATCACAATACAGTGGATAAGAAAATATAGTTCAACACTATTATTATTTACAACAAACATAATTCTCAAAATTAAAACTGTTTTGTAAGAAAGAAATTGTAAAATGTTTAAGACTATTTATTATTTTCTTGGTTAATAGTTCTAGGTTTTCCGACCATCTCTCCAGCTGGAAGTGAAGATTCATCATCTGCAGGTTAGATTTATTATCTTCCTTTAATAAAATGTCTAAGGAGTCCTCAGTGTACAGAATTTCAGTGTTGTTCCATTTAGGATTTATACGTCTACAAGACTCAAATTCATAAACTGGGTATATAATTTTGAAGATAAAGAACCAACATTTATATTTAGCAAAAAAAATAAAAAGACATACTTTCTTTAGATACAAATGTATTATATTTAAGTTTATTTACACGTATTAAAAAACTACTTTTTGGTTTTACTTTTAGTTAACTTAAAGTTTTATTTTGTTCCCAATAAAACTCAGCCACTTACATTTTTACATTTTGATTTATATTTTATTTGTAAAACATAATACATTAATTAAAGGTGGAACGTTACACATTTATATACAAGTAAAAAAAGATAAAACATCATATATTTTTATACGTCAGGAGTATATAGTACGATAGTTAAAATATCCACATATTGTTTTTAATCTTAGAAAATACTTTGAATAGAATATCTCTTAATAGCATTAAGTGGTAAAAGTTTCAGGTTCTGAAGGATCTGAAAAACATAAGAAAAACGGAGGCATGCCCACAAAAGATTATGGATTAGCTTTCAACTCTCTTATGTTGGCCTTGTTCACGATTTTTTCTTTATACTGATTATTATTACAAAGTGATGCATCATATATTTAAATCATTATTGTTTCTATCTTCTCCTTTCTTGGTTCCTTGTAAGAATCTTGTTATATGTGGTTATTATAGAACTTGAGTTATTTTGCACCCAAAAAACCTTAGAGATATGTTATCTCGATAGGGTTAATTAAGTTTGGGTTCTGGATGACTTGTTATGCTTTAAGTTGAATGGTTCACGTTTAAACTCTTCACTTTGAAGCCTATCTCACACATCAACGAATACATTGTTGGCACTATTTTTCATAAATGGTTTTCCCATGTTCATGTTAACTTTCTGGCAGTTTGGTTGTTGCAAAGGCTGGATTTTAGAATTATTGGATTCTTTGTTAAAAAAACTATGAGATGATTCATTTATATGTTTAAAATATTTTTTTGCTTAATGAGAAATGTTGATTCAAAATCACTAGCGTGTAATGTTTGCTAATTTAAATGTTAATTTGCAACACATGAATTTGCTACTCTGGAGTAGGGATATTGTATTGGGCTTTATTGTTTAGGATAGTACCAGCCCATCAAAATTTTAAAAAGCTCTGACCCTAATATTTTAATTGTAAATTTTATTGGGCTCATTTAGGGTTGGACACGAAAATAATGGGTTTAATAAGGGTTGGCCCCAATAAATTTTTTTTTTAAAACTAAACTACGCTTCTTCTTCTTTGTTCTCTTCGTCGAGGAGTCAAGAGTTTCAGTCACCATCTATGCTTCTTTCTTCAATCTGGTCATTAGAGTCAAGGGTTTCGTCTCTCTCTGTCTCGACTCTCTCAAGCTCTCGAATCTCTCTCTCGACGCTGACGTTTTCGATCTCACGAAGTTACGATATCCATCTCCATCTCCATCTCCATCTCCATCTCTAGCTCTAGCTTTGAGCTTCGTCTCTCTATCTCGTGTCCTCTCTCGAATCTCTCCCGCCTCGTCCCTCTCAGACACTCGAAGCTCTCTCCTCTCAGACCCTCTCAGACTCACGATCTCGTCTCAGATCCGCTCAGGCTCACAAATCTCTCTCTTCTCAGATCTCGTTTCAAATCTCATCTCAGGTATTTCTCACTCTTTGATTTTTCGAGTCTATCTTGTTTGATTTTTGATGGGTCTGTAACATTTTCGATTGTAGGTTTTAGCTCTTACGGGCTTCTTTCTTCGATCTTGGAGGGTTTCAACATCTCAGCTTCTCAGGAGGGTTTCAACATCACAGCTTCTCAGGTTCGATTTGATTCGTCTTTTATCTTTTGCCTTTGGATTTGTTTCAAAACCCATTCTGATTTGTTAAGATTTTGCGACATTGATAAGGATGAAGCATTATTTGTTAGTGTATTTTCCACAAAACACATTACTAATTTTGACTTTCCCATTGACGTATGCTTTTGGGAAGTTTACTGATGTGTTGTTTCATGGAATTTAGGTAGAACTTCTACCGTAGAAGTCTATATTAAGTTTTGGTTAAGAGGCTGATGATAGGTTTTATCTTAAGAGGCTGAAGCATTACTTATTTGTTAAGATCTGATAAAAGCTTTGTATGATATTTAATTTGTTAAGAAGCTTCTGTCAAAACCCTTTACTAATTTGTACTTTTCCATTGACGTCTGCTATTGGGTTTCGCTTAGAATCATAATCCAAGTTTATGTGTTAATGTTCATGTTGATGATGACATCTTGTACTAACCTCTTGTACGTCGTTGTTACATGTATTAGCTGTGAATTGTGATGCTAACCTATGTTTGAAAGTAAAAGTCATCTACTAACCTCTTGTAATATTTTTGTATTGAGTTTTAGATACTAATACTATGGATCTCCCGTCACTTGAAACAATTGCTGCTAGGGATGCTGAGAATGAGTATATAGAGGTGCAAATGGAGGGTGAAGAAGAGCCTCATGAACAAACAAAAAGTGTCACTCAGCCATTTCAACCGGTAAGTAAAAAACGCAGGGCTGAATGTTGGGAAGATTTTACACATGTAGGACTAGAGGCTGATGGAAAAGAAAGGGCTAGATGTAATCATTGTGGTTTTAAGTTGGTAGCAGAAAAAAACACATGGAAAATCATTACTAAACCGCCATTCTGAGAGATGCCCTGCTAAGCCTAGGTCTGATGTTCCTAAATATGATCACATCACTACAGGAAATGTGGGTATTAATAGCATCGTAGCATAGCGTTTTTGGCATTTCTGCTATTATATACCTTATACTGATTTTTTTAATAGCGTTTATAAATTTAAAACGCTATGTTTGGTACCGCGGGAAAATTAATTTTTTTAGCCGCGTGAATTTGCTAAGTTTTAGACGGAATTTCACTTCATCAAAAAAGAACACTTTTGGTAGTGTTGTTTTTTTAGCCTAAGTCCTTTCCTTTTTACAAAGAAAAAAAAAACTTATTCGCTGTTTACTTGAATCAATCTCTCCATCCATCTTCTTCTGTTTGGGTTTTATGTTTCTTCTTATCCATTCCAATCGATGAATCCTCAGACAAGTATGGCTCAGCGTGAAGACGTCATTCGAAGAACTTTCTATGCGTCTGATATTGACCAACAGGTTTGTAAAAGCTTCCACCTTTCTTCAATGGTTCTTTCTAGAGCAGTCTCAGATTCAATCCGCTTGGCTTCCTCAAATTCTCAGATTTGATCTCTTGCCACTGTCGATTGAAGCTTCACCACCACACTCCTTTTGACACTGTCACTCTTTACCACCACCAGCTTGTCACCACCATAGTCATCTCTCTCATCCGCCATCTCTCTCTATCATTTTTTTTTGATTTTACAGGAAGGTGGGTCGTGAGCAACTGAATTAGGGTTCAGATTAGGGTTTGCAAGGTCGCTGCTGCTCCTCATACAGTTTATGTGGTTGGAGATGGCAGCATGGATGAGGTGGAGGAGGCTTCGGCGCAGAAGAAACGTGTTTCTCTTCTGAGACAAGCTGCCTTTACGGTTGAGGCTTCTGAGGATTACAATTGAATCTGGTGTCAATGAGGTTAGCTTTCTGTACCAATTGCGTTGACTAGTGTTCGTTATTGATGATATAAAGAATCGGTTTTGTTTGTGAATGTAATGTGCTTCTTGGGAGAAAGCCAAGGAAGTGAGAGAGCAAAGATTATGCTTTCTTGTAAAAGTTGTGGCAAGAAGTACCATAAGAATTGTGTAAATTCTTGGGCTCAACATAGAGGTACTTTCATTTGTTTTGTTGTTGTGTCCTACTTTCTCTGACTTGGTAAGGCTTTTGAAGTCTATAATTGCTGTAAATTGCAGATTTTTGAAGTCTATAACATGGGATCCTAACAAGTTTGTGTTCTGCAAGAGGTGTGATGCTGCTTACCATTGTGAATCTTCTTAATATATACATTTTTTTTCAGATTCCAGATGGACTGCTGAAAGATTGCAAGAGTCTGCAAAATCTTTCTCTGCATAAAAATCTCATTTCAAATGGATGAGTTTCAGTTGGTAAGTAGCTTTATTCTGAAATCTCAAAGAAAAAGCTTGTGTTGTTGTGTGTAACATAACAATGGTGTAAATGTATATAGATGGAAGGGCTGGACCATAAGGCTGTATTGAAAAAAGAACCATGGTTTCTATGATGATGATTATGTGTGTGTTTCAGCTTGAAGAAATCTGGGAAAGGTTTGATCTTTAGATGTTGATAGACTTTAGCTTCTGATTAGGAGAACTTTAAACCTTATAGTACATTGTTTTCGTAATGTTCCATTGTTTTGTCTGCTGAATAGGAAACTACATTGACAGGATCTATTTACTGAAGCTGTAGTTTGCAGGAACTATCCCCACTTTATTCTATGTTCTCTACTAGAGGATGTTGGTTACCGATTGGTTTTCAAGTGCGTTGAACAAGACCATGATTCTGGCAAACATATGCCGTGTATGTAGCCTGCTCTAACAAGATCTTACAAGTTACACGTGAGTTTATCAGTGATTCTTCTTGGTCAATTTTGTGCTTTATCTTCTCTTTATACTTGCTAACATAGTTTCTTGTTGCAAGTTCGATGTAGGTATCAAATATCAGGGGAATGGACATACAAAAAGCTCGTAAAATATTTAAAGAGATTGATTTCTTCACCGATAAAGTTCCTAGACTTTAGCAATCTTAAGAAATGCTTTGGTGTATATGTATTTTGGATGATATATGAAATAATGTATGTTTTATAAATTTAATGTAAGTACAAAATTTTATTTACATATCAAATTGCAATTATAAAAACAAAATCTAACACTAATAAGAAATTATAGAAAAAACAAAACTATTATTTTTACTTCGACTTCTAAACCCTAAACATGCCCTAAACCCTAACAACATGCCCTAAACCCTAACTACACACTTCAAACCCTATATCAAAATCTAACACTAATCTTTTCAAACTTATAATATAAATTTTAACTTAAACTCCAAATCTATTATGTTTATCAAATATCTCTATTACATCCAAATAAATTACCTTAAGTTCTAGACCCTAACATGTCCTAAACCCTAACATGCCCTAAACCTTAACTACATATCGCAAACCCAATATCTTGAATTTTATTTTATACATGAATTTTCTACTTTAAACATTTTAATCTAAACACTCAAATATCATACATAAATATTCAACTTAAACATTATAATACAAACCCTACATATACCTCTAACCCTACTTATAACTCCAAACCCTATATCATTTCAAACTCTATACAAGAAGTATTAAACCATCACATTTTAAATTTATAAAAATTAATTTATACTGAATTATGACATTATACAAACTATAAAATTTAAATAAATGAGTATATTCATTATATAAATTCAATCCCTAAACTCCTACCACATACTTCATATTGATCTACATCATAGAACATTAAATCTAAATTTATAATATTTTAGTCAATCACCCAATTTTAAAATTTAAATATAAAATACATATTAAAGTTTTAAATTATGATACTAAATTATTTAAAGTTTAAATAATTTTACAAGAATTATAAAGAATAAAGAAGATAATATGTACTGTTTTTTTCTAAGCCGTTGATTGATTTTTAGATCAAAGGTCCATAATCAAACTTCTATCTATCTCTGCCTTTGTTTTTTATTGGCTGGACTCGGATAACCTTCGGCTCCGTTAGATATACTGAATCTAACGCTTGAGATTTGTCTCCTTCTTTTTCAATTATTTTCTGAAAACAGATTTGTTGCTTGAGAGAGAGAGGGGGACAGAGAGAGATGGTAAAGAACTCGATGCTTTAGAAAACCTTGGGTCCTTCTCTTCATCTTCCTCCGCCGCAAAAGCCAGAAAGTTCCAATCAAACCAACAACGCAATCAATCGGCCAGCTCTATTTCAGAAGTCGACAGAACCACCGATGTAGTAGATTGATTCTGAGATCTACGATCCACCACCACCACCACCATCGCTCGTTACCATCACCATCTCTCCCATCCCCAGTCACTCTTCACCACCACCATCGCTTCTTAGATCCGTCTTCATTGGAGTCGCCACCACCACCTGTCACGCTCGTCTCTTCTGTCGTCCTCTCAGAGAGAATAAACCTGACGAGTTTCTCGCTGACGTCTTGGTGGTCACAGAGAGAGGTAGGGTTCTGCAGTTGCATTGTACTATGTATTGCTTTGAGTATTGATTTGAGGGATTATAAGACATTTGTGAGAATGTTGATGGCTCTCTATTTTTGAATGGTGTTGCTGATTTAAATAGAAAATAATTTTTTTTCAGATTTTGGAGAAGATGATTGAAATGATTGACTCTGGTTGTGATTAATGGTTGCTCTGATATTTCATCTTCAGTATGACCTGTCTTGCCCTGTTATAGAGTTATTGACAAGTTCTTCTTGGGAGTTTCAACTCAGCTGGGTAAGTTGTTAAACTGTTTTGATGATTTGCTTCTAATCTTCGAGTTTGGAGTGTAAATATTCTATTTCTTGTAGGTTGGTCATAATTTAGCTGTGACATCTCAGATGATGTAAGAGCAGATGTATGAGATTATGTAAGAAAGGTAGAGAACGGAGGCGTTGCTTTGGTTTCACCAGCCAAGTCGCTATTTTTGTGTGTGTTTGGAGGCTACAGAATAAAGAGATAGGAAGAAGAAGACAACCTAAAGTTTAGGTTTTGGTTAATTAGGTTTGGTTCAATGTTTTTGGTTGTCAAGTTTTGGTTAATTAGGTGGTAGTTTATTTTTTTTTGTTAATGTATAAACTGATTTTATTTGTAAATTTTTTTTTAATAATAAATAAAATTTAATTTTAAATAATTCTCTATTTAATTATAATTTTTAATCGTTTTTATTACCACAATTCGAAATAAATATTACATTTAAAAATAAACGCAATTCATTATCTATTATTAGGTTTTAATAACACTTTTACAACGTTATTATAAGTATTAACAATTGCGTATAAAAACACGCTATTGTTGTACGTTTAATTATAGCACAGAGAAAAACTGCTATTTAAAGGGCCAGACCTATTATAATGGGCGATGTCAGAGCGGACAAGGAAGCGCTATTATAAATAAATAATAGCGTTTTCCGTCCGCTATTACTACCCACATTTCCTGTAGTGCGTTGCTGATAGAGAGAAAATGTCTGACATAATTATATATCATGACTTACCTTTTAAGTATGTTCAATACAAAAAGGTAAGAGAAAGAGATAGATTTCTTAACCCTGATGTTCAGCATATCTGTAGACAAACTGCTGCAGCAGATTTGTGGACTGCTCATAGTGTTGTGATAGGATATATATGTATTATTGCGCATTATATTGATGAGAATTGGAGGTTGAATAATAATATTTTGGCATTTTGTAATATTAAACCTCCTCATAGTGGTGAAGCGATTGCTAAGTCTGTTTATGATTGCTTAAAGGGTTGGGGACTGGAGAAAAAAAGTATTTATTATCACCCTAGATAATGATAAAGCCAATGATAGTATGCTAAATATTCTTAAGCATCATCTTCTAAGTAGCAATGGGAGTAGCAATGGGCTGTTGTGTAATGGAAAGTTCATGCATGCGAGATGCTCTGCACATATTCTGTATCTTATTGTGAAAGTAGGATTAGATTTAGCTACGAGTCTGATAGAGAATATAAGAGAGAGTGTAAAGTTCATCAAAGCATCCGAGTCAAGGAAAGACTCGCTTGCTATCTGCGTTGAGAGTGTTGGGATCACAAGTGGTGCGGGTTTGTCTTTAGATGTCTCTACCAGGTGGAATTCAACATATGAAATGTTGGCGAGGGATTTAAAATTCAGAGAGGAAGTTGCTACTCTGAATCTCTATGAAAGAGGTTACAAATGCCTGCCTTCAGAAGCTGAGTGGGAACGTGGAGTCAAGATATGTGACTTGAAGCCCTTTAATACCTCGCTGAGTGGGAACATGGAGTCAATCTGCCTTCAGATTTTTTTGATGAAGATGATGATGAATCTGCAAATAGTAACTCTGAAGTTGGCGATTCTAGCGCATGAAGGTAATAAATATTTAGTGTAACTTGTATGCGTTGTGTACTTGTGTGTGCTTGCTTCTGGTTTTGTGATCTAGTGTGTGCTTCTGGTTGTCTGTCTCTTTTACAAGTTTGCTGTCTGTCTTTTTATGATCTTAAAGCATGAACTAGTTGTATGTGTTGTGTACTTGTGTTGTATGATAATTGCTTGTGTTCTTAGTTCGCTAGCTTGTTTCTGTAACTTGGTTTACGCATCAAATATTGAATATTGTGCTCTTGATTGGTTTGTGTTTACCAGATTCGTCCGTGCTTTCCTTGTTGAGAAGCAAAAGATTGTGAAGAAAGTCTTGAAGCTCCAAAAGGCCAAGGAAAAGATCGTCCCCAAGAGCTAGAATATGAGAGAAACATTATGTATTCATCCATAAACTTGTTTGCTTTATGTTTGTGTTCTCAAGATTTTACAAACTTGTTTTTACAGATAATGGATTCAATGTATTTTTTCTTACAAACTTCACCCGAATCAAAAAAATTATGAAACTTTTACTTTTTTTCCTTAGCTCAATGTGTAGTCATTGTTTTTACAATATTTATGATGTTGTTACAAATGTGTTTACATTAAAAAAATTAAGAAGGTTTAAGCCCTACATTACATATTTTAGTGGGTAATAGAAGGGTTAGGGCTCATTTAGGGTTGGGCTTAAGTTAATTAGGGCTGGGTTGGGCTGGACTACCCAATACAACATCCCTACTCTGGAGTGATGAAGACCTTTGATTAACATATCCACTGAGATCTCGATTACTCTCACGAGGAAAACATTCATTGATGAAAGAGAAGAATTTGACCTCTTTTTTTTCTCTCTAAAAACTTTTGTAGATCGATCCAATCAAGAAATCACGTCTTCTCCGGCTTCGGTGGTTCGCTGTCGTCGGAAGCGCTCTTCCTCCTCCTCTGTTTTTCTTTGCCTCTTCTGTCAATTCCTCTCCAATATATAAACGCTCTGGTCCGACTGCTTAATTTTTGTTCTCCAGATCCGGGGAACCGATGAAGGATCCTTGTGACGACAGTTTAGTGGAGTTGCGGTGAGGCGTGGAAGACATGGATGCGGTCGGGGTCGGTGAGTAAGGTGGTTTTCAAGCAGATTGAGGGTGTTCAGATCTTCTTTTATTGATCTGTCTTTTGGCTGGAAGTGTAGGAGCATGGGTTACGGTTCGAACTCTCCCGATTTGGATCTTTATGGTTGGTTTTTTGTCGATGTGGAGTGAAGATGGTAAGTGTCCACTCTTTCGTCTTCGTGTCCCGGCAAGGAGTTACTTTCTATTTCTCTCAAGCTAGGCATTGGTGGTTGTAAACATTTGGGAGTGTGTCCTCTTAATTTTCTTGGTGGTGTCAGAAGATGTATCTAGGCGGCGCGTTTAGGTTGCCGTTTCGGAGGCGTGTGGAGTAGTCGTTGCTTTGGCATCGTCAGTTTGGTGTTATCTACTTTGGTGTTTGTTCGCTTTGGCTTATAGTTTTGTCTGACGATGAGCCCACAATGGAGTTGGCCTCTTTGGCTGTCTGGTTATGGTTATCCGTTCTCACTGGTTTTAAAGATCTCGTTTTATCACCGAGTTTCTCTCTCTCAACCCTAGAACATCTTTGTAACGACCCAGTTTTATAAACTAAAAATTTTGGTTTATTTTATTTATTTCTTAAACCAAACTTTTGTCTAAACCGTTAGGTTGGTTCAATTATTTAACTGAATTATATACCTAAGTATATAAGTGTACACATCCTCTTCTTCATTTAGCTGCCGTCAATATCAACCTAGAGAAATAGAACTCAGCCATATCTTTTCCTCCTTCACAGTTGATCACTCTTTCCCATGTCACCTCTATATTTATATTAACGTGGAGATTCATTTGCATCACCAGCCACCTCTCCTCATCTCACCAGAGCTATCGATTGTCACCGGAGAAGCCAACGTTGTTGTGATTTGTGTTTAGAACGTGACCAAAACGAGATGAGAAAGTGAAACCGGAGCCGTGGCGTTCCGTCACGACTAGCAACAGAGTTGCACCGCCTTGATTTGTAAGTCACTGGAGATCCACGTCGCCACCATTGGAGACACCATTACCGGAGGAACAGTCACACCACTAGAAGTCATTGTGGTGATTCAGTATAAATTAAGCAAGGAAATAAATAACCCTTCCTACACTCTCTCACTCGTTACCACTCTCTCTCTTACTCTCACGAATCAAACTCACTCTCTCTCTCTCTCTTGTTCTTGAGCTAAACACACTTTGTTCTTCACTAATCTTACATGGTATCAGAGCTTTAAGCTTCTGAACCTCTTTTTCACTTCCGCAAAGCTACTCTAAACCTTACTCTCTTTCATTTCCACGGTTTACTTTTCCTATAAATATCAAGAACACTCTTTTACCCACTGGATAATATCATTTCGAAATGGAGTACAACTTCAACAACAAACCAGTGGTGATTCCGGTTACCTTAAAGGGGGTAAACTACCTCATTTGGTCAAGATTGACAAGAACAGCCCTTCGTGGAAGAGGCTTATGGGAGCATATCACCACAGGTGAAGCACCAAGGCAAATCACTCAAGGAGAAGATGGCGAGGAGATTGTTTGTAGAGGTAGATGAAGGCAAATGGAGTCAAGAGGACCTCATGGTGCTGTCCATCCTACAAACCTCACTCGATGTTCCTATTATGGAAGCTTATTCACACTGTGAAACCGCAAAACAACTTTGGGAAGCCTTGCAAAAGGTCTATGGCAACACTTCAAATCTGACCCGTATCTTTGAAGTGAAGAGAGCCATAACCAACTTGCAACAAGAAGAGATGGATCTAACCAAACACCTTGGGAAGTACAGCCAGCTGTGGTCTGAGCTTGAGATGCTGAGGCTAAGCACCACTGATCCTACCATACTTGAAGAAAGGCGTGAGAAAGAAAGGTCTTTGGATTACTCCTCACACTCAACTCAAGCTTCAATGACTTGATAAAACACATTCTCAGGGCCAAAGAACTACCAAGCTATGATGAAGTGTGTTCTCAACTTCAGAAAGAGCTGGGGTCTGATGGTTTACTTGGTGGAAAGGGGGATTTATCTATGGCACACAAGGCAGAGAAGGGAGAAGCACCAGCAGTCAACAAAGCAGCTTACAATCCAGCTAGAGATAGGCGCTCAGGTTTCTGTGACCATTGTAAGAAGTCTGGTCACATCAGGAGCAACTGCTGGACTCTCCATCCGCACCTCAGGCCATCCTCAACTAACAAGTATGGACAAGGCAGGGCACATGAGGCAAGGGCTCAAGAGACTCAGCCGCACAACCTGGTCCTATGCGCCTAGGAGAGGAGGGAAAAGCTATGGTCTCAACCACCTTTGCTGGTGGTGCCTCTTCTCAGTCAGAACAGGAGGACTTCTACCTTATCAAGTCTGACATTTAGACCTTGATCAAGGCTCTCAATGCAAACTCTGGTAATAGAAATGCATTCACAAATAATAATGCATTCAATACTTATTTAAACACTAAGTCCCTAATTGTTGATTCAGAAGCTACCCATCATATGATTAAGGATTCTAGTCTCATTAGTAATGTAGAACCTGCCTTAGGAAGTGCTAAGATTGCTAATGGTGATAGTATTTCTATTGAGGGAGTTGGAAACCTGAAATTGTTTGAAAAAGAGTCTAAGGCACTTTACATGCCCTCATTTGCTAATAACTTAATCTCGGTTAAAAAGGCAACTAATGATCTAAATTGCAATGTCATTTTTAGTCCTAATGAGGTTTATTTTCAGGATACTGAGACAAGTAAGATGATTGGAAAGGGTGTGAGCAAGGGAGACCTTTATTTGCTTGAAGACACCAAGTTTCAATCGGATTTGCATTCAGCTTTTAAATCTGCTTCTTCTTTAGCTTATGATGTATTATGGCATGCTAGATTAGGCCATCCTCACACTCATGCCTTAGGATTAATGTTGCCTAATCTCTCTTTTAAAAATTATACTTTTGAGGCTTGTATCCTAGGAAAACATTGCAAGACTGTTTTTACTAAATCATCTACTATTTATGAGCATTGTTTTGATTTAGTTCACTCAGATGTTTGGACTGCTCCTTGTGTCTCTAGAGAAAACCACAAATATTTCGTCTCCTTTATAGATGAAAAATCTAAATATACTTGGCTAACCTTAATACAATCTAAGGATAGAGTGTTGGAGGCTTTCATGAACTTTTAGAGTTATGTAACTAACCAGTTTAATGCCAAGATCAAAATATTTAGGTCAGATAATTGAGGAGAGTACACAAACCATGCCTTCAAATCTTATCTTGCCAAACATGGAATCATTCACCAAACAAGTTGCCCATAAACACCACAACAAAATGGAGTGCCTGAGGGGAAAAATCGACACCTTATGGAGGTTGCTAGGAGTATGATGTTTCAAACAAATGTCCCAAGGAGGTTTTGGGGTGATGCTGTGGTGACAACATGTTATCTGATCAATAGGACACCTACACGAGTCATTCATGATGTCTCTCCTTATAACTAAAGACAAACCCTCCATTGATTATTTGCGTGTATATGGGTGTCCATGTTTTGTTTTGATTCCAGGTGAACTAAGGAACAAGTTAGAACCTAAGAGTGTGAAGGCTATGTTTATTGGATATTCATCCAACCAGAAGGGATATAAGTGCTATGTGCCAGAAACCAGAAGAGTGACGGTCTCAAGGGATGTCAAGTTTATGGAATCTAAGGGTTACTATGATGAGAAGAGCTGGGAAAATCTCAAGGATCTCTCACAAGCACCCTCAGATAGAGCCAACAACCTAAGGATTATTCTAGAGAGCCTTGGGAATACCCGGCCAAAGGAAAAAGAAGCAGTAGCTCCGGCCATTCCACAAGACAAAGAACCAGTTATAGATGATTCTCATCTCGACCATGAAGGGGGGAACCAACAAGAATCGGGTGAGGCCAGTTCTGAAGTGCCTAATCAAGATGGAAATGAAGATGAGATGAATGTGGAGGAATCTTGTCTGCAAGAAGAGGAAGCAGTACAAGAGGTGCAACAGTTGAGAAGAAGTACCCAGATTAGGCATGGTCCAGATAATTGGAAGAACACAAAAGTGTACTTCAATGCAAATGCTGTAGCTCATCCTATTCAGGCAGTGTGCTCCTTATCTCAATATCCAGAGGTTCATCAAGTCTTCATGAGCAACTTAGATCAAGAATGGATGCCAAAGACTTATGAAGAGGCAATGACAGATAAGGAATGGAGAGAATCTGTTGAGGATGGGATGGGGGCTATGATCAGGAATGATACATGGTTTGAATCTGAACTTCGAAAAGGCAACTAAAGATCTAAATTGCAATGTCATTTTTAGTCCTAATGAGGTTTATTTTCAGGATACTGAGACAAGTAAGATGATTGGAAAGGGTGTGAGCAAGGGAGACCTTTATTTGCTTGAAGACACCAAGTTTCAATCTGATTTGCATTCAGCTTTTAAATCTGCTTCTTCTTTATCTTCTGATGTATTATGGTATGCTAGATTAGGCCATCCTCACACTCGTGCCTTAGGATTAATGTTGCCTAATCTCTCTTTTAAAAATGATACTTGTGAGGCTTGTATCCTAGGAAAACATTGCAAGACTGTTTTTACTAAATCATCTACTATTTATGAGCATTGTTTTGATTTAGTTCACTCAGATGTTTGAACTGCTCCTTGTGTCTCTAGAGAAAACCACAAATATTTTGTCTCCTTTATAGATGAAAAATCTAAATATACTTGGCTAACCTTAATACAATCTAAGGATAGAGTGTTAGAGGCTTTCATGAACTTTCAGAGTTATGTAACTAACCACTTTAATGCCAATATCAAAATATTTAGGTCAGATAATGGAGGAGAGTACACAAGCCAGTCCTTAAAAACTTACCTTGCCAAACACGGAATCATTCACCAAAAAAGTTGCCCATACACACCACAACAAAATGGACTGGTTGAGAGGAGAAATCGACACCTTATGGAGGTTGCTAGGAGTATGATGTTCCATACAAATGTTCCAGAGAGGTTTTGGGGTGATGCTGTGGTGATAGCATGTTATTTGATCAATAGAACACCTACACGAGTCCTTCATGATGTCTCTCCTTATTAGGTACAAACTAAAGACAAACCCTCCATTGATCAGTACTTGCGTGTGTTTGGGTGTCCCTGTTTTGATTTGATTCCAGGTGAACTAAGGAAAAAGTTAGAACCTAGGAGTGTGAAGGCAATGTTTATTGGATATTCATCCAACCAGAAGGGATATAAGTGCTATGTGCCAGAAACAAGAAGAGTGATGGTCTCAAGGGATGTCAAGTTTATGGAGTCTAAGGGTTACTATGATGAGAAGAGCTGGGACAATCTTAAGGATCTCTCACAAGCACCCTCAGATAGAGCCAACAACCTAACGATTATTCTAGAGAGCCTTGGGAATAACCGGCCAAAGGAAAAAGAAGCAGTAGCTCCGGCCATGCCACAAGAAAAAGAACCAGTCATAGATGATTCCCATCTCGACCATGAAGGGGGGTACCAACAAGAACCGGCTGAGGCCAGTTCTGAAGTGCCTAATCAAGATGGAAATGAAGATGAGATGAATGTGGTGGAATCTGGTCTGCAAGAAGAGGAAGCAGTACAAGAGGTGCAACAGTTGAGAAGAAGCACCCAGATTAGGCATGGTCCAGATAATTGGAAGAACACAAGAGTGTACTTCAATGCAAATGCTGTAGCTCATCCTATTCAGGCAGTGTGCTCCTTATCTCAATATCCAGAGGTTCATCAAGTCTTCATGAGCAACTTAGATCAAGAATGGATCCCAAAGACTTATGAAGAGGCAATGGCAGATAAGGAATGGAGAGAATCTGTTGAGGATGAGATGGGGGGCTATGATCAGGAATGATACATGGTTTGAATCTGAACTTCGAAAAGGGAAGAAGGCAGTCACTAGTAGACTAATTCATACCTGGCCAATGGAAAGCCAGAGAGAAAGAAGACTAGGCTGGTAGCAACGGGATTCACTCAAACATATGGAGAGGTTTACCTTAATACTTTTGCACCAGTGGCAAAGTGATATCACTCAAATGTTTAACCCTAAGGAGTGAACTACTCTCTCAAATAAGAGGTTCAGTTGTAGTACTTAGGGATCGAATCCACAGAGAGCTAAGACACACACTAGATCTAATAGTTATAATTAAGCTAGGTAATCAAATAATAAAATAGAACAGCAAAGAATAATAAATAAAGCAGTAAACAAGTTAAACAAGATTAATTGTTCAGCTTTGAAAGGAGTTGTTTATGGAAGGATGGTTGCTAGATCTAGGGTTTCTATTCAGGTAATCAGGATTATAATGCTATAGATGCCTAAAAATTTGCATTCATGATATATCAGAACTTCAATTATTAGAAAAATCTATAGCTATCGCTAGTTAGACTCGTCCATTGATCTTAATGCCGACAGTATCGACCGATGTTGCTATCGCAGTGTCGGTCGATATGTGTTGCCGTCGATTGATGACTCTATAGGAGTATCGATCGATATAGCATCGGATCGAATAGAAACTGTCTTCACCGAGATCATTAGGCCAGCTATCGCTGGTGCCTAAGATCTGAGCTTGTGCAGGATGATATCAGGATGACGATTAATAAATTAAACTATTCCAGTTCATCGTTCTAGTTCATGACTCTAGAAACAAGCATTAAGAACATCCTAACAATGAATATCACAACTTGGCGATCTATAGTTGGGGTTAATCCCACAACCTATCTGAACCCTAAATCCAACAGGTGGATCTATTCAGACATGAAGTTTGTCACATAAATCATAGATGAATATATGTAAAACTGAAATAGAATAGATATAAAACCAATGGAGTTCCAGGAGGACTCTGATAAGAGTTCCTCCCTTCTCTCCTAACTAAGAGAAACAATAGAAAAGAACTTAGAAAAGTTTAGATAGCTTGTAGCCGTCAACAATGGCTTATAAATATCATAACTAGGGTTTCTGGTCGTCCAAGGGTATTATGGTAACTTGTGGGCTTCAGTCGATTATGAAATATAGTCAGCCCACGTTCTGGCATTCATATCGACCGATATGAAGTGTCTCCCATCGATCACCATGCACATATCTTCTCGACAGCCTTCTCTCGCGAGGCAGACTGACCGCTCTTCAGTAAAACAGGCATAACTTCTGATCTAACCGTTGGATTGACCTCCAACCGGTGGCATTGGAAAGCTAACTCAAAGCTATATCGTGTGTCAAAAGATGGGCTCAATCGCACCATGGGAAGGTCTCCATCCATATCTAAACGTCTGACGCGTCTACGTAGTTCTGCACTTAAGGGCTCCAAAAGACACCAAAATCACCATATTTCTTCAGGATGTACCTGAAACTCTAAATACTCTAAATAGACTCCAAAACATATATAATTATCATAAAAACATATCAATACCGTGACTAAAAGTGGGTCAAAATCATGGTATATAAACTCCCTCAGACTTAACCTTTTGCTTGTCCTCAAGCAAACTTTAAGTTAGTCTTTGAAAGAAGTTTAAAAACAGCAGGGACTCAATCAAAATCTCAACTTTAAAATCATCACCTCTTACTTTGTTGCAAGCCACATCTCATATCTATCAACTACAGAAGTACATTATACCATATCCTAGCTTAGCAACCAAATACATCTAGCCAATNGCAAACTTTAAGTTAGTCTTTGAAAGAAGTTTAAAAACAGCAGGGACTCAATCAAAATCTCAACTTTAAAATCATCACCTCTTACTTTGTTGCAAGCCACATCTCATATCTATCAACTACAGAAGTACATTATACCATATCCTAGCTTAGCAACCAAATACATCTAGCCAATCAACTTAAACATTCCTTGTCTGTCTATCCCCTCTACTGATTTCATTTATGCATAAAAATAAAGGTGAAGGCTTTACCTTGGGAGTATCGATCAAGGAACACATGGATTCAACTCAAAAAAGTTTCAGGCATTCTCATCCTGGTTCCCTTTTTCTTTTATCCCCCTTCTCTGAATCCAAATATTTCTCTCTTCTTTTCTTTTCTTCTTTTTTTTTTTAGTTTTTATATATCAATCCCAATGAACAACTTATGTTCATCTTATTGATCTTTATACATTGACAAGTGCTAGCGAATAGTGGGGTCATAGGTAATGTACCTACCCCTCGCTTTGATCATTCCTTTTGATTTAGAATAGTGGGGTCATAGGTAATGTACCTACCCCTCTGCCTCTCAGGAAATCATCTCAGACTTTTTCTCTGTACTTAGGGATGCCGAAGGGAGGAGAGAAGGAAACCAAAATTTTTGAGACTTTTACCTTCCAGACTTGCAGGAGGATTCCGATTCCAAGTATACCAAGCCCCAGGACAAGCAGTAGATGTCAGGTTTAGGTTGGAAATCAGCTTTGGTTCTTCCAAAGAATCATGAAAGTGTTGTCATAGGTAATCGGTGATCCACTTTAGCATCTATAGTACTTTCTGCAATCAAAAAATCTAAGAATGGTGCTAAAGAGTGGTAAGATAAAGCGAAGGATTTTGAAATTTTTTCCCTTTCTTGACTCAATAAAACCAATTTTTGAAAACTTTATAAATAAGATCAAAAGAGGTAAAGTAGCATCAGTAATCAACTCCCCCAGACTTAAATCATACACTGTCCTCAATGTATAATCAGTCAGGGTTAGAGCATAAGAAGAATAATAAATGTGTAACTGATATCGACATTGTGAACGATATACCTGACCGATATGGGTATCGATCGATGGTGAGTCGCCATCGTCGATCGATGCGTGTAGGTATGTGTTGAGCGATATCTAGTGGATCGTATCGGTCGATAGTCAAGGCAATCGTCTACCCGGGTTTTTATTCTAAATATCTAACTCAAACATAATATTAGTAGAACCTCCCCCGGACTTAAATAACACTGTGACCAATGTTATACAGCCCAAGATTGGTGGGACAATAAACCATAAGGAAATATTTAACAAAGAAAGACTGTATACCTGCTTTGATGTGAGTATCAATCAACACAGCTAAGTGGCGATCGATATTCTTGATGCTCTGTCGATCGATGTTAGCTAGTCATCGTCGATTCTTATGCAAACTCATCTTCCTTGAATATTTTTCCTAATACCTGACATAAATAAAACACTAATACACTAATATTCTAAAAGTTAGTAATAGATAACTAATAAAACCACATTTTTTTTATATGGATAGTGATATTGCTACAGTGACTCTGCTACAGTACCTGAAATCCTTAGAAAACAAAATATCAGTAATAAATGAAAATAAAACTATATTTAAAATTACCTAACAGTGGGTTGCCTCCCACTCAGCACTTATTTTTAGTCATTAACTTGACTTCTGGAGATCTGATTCAGGTTGGATGAGAATGAGAACTTGCTCCAGTTCAAGTCTCATTGTCCAATCTCTGAAGCTTTATCATTCTTGTGTGAAAGCCTCCTCCATAGACCTTTCTCCTTTGTCTATCATCTCAGCAATAAGGAGTGCTTTAAGCTTTGCATATGGATGTGAGAAGCATCCGCTGCGCACTCTTGATTTCCTGATATTATCTGAAAAGTAAGGAGTCAATGGTAATTGAGAACCTCCTTTGGTTCGTTTCCGCTTCTTCCAATTTCTCCTCTTCTTTCCCAAAGACTTGTGTATTCTCAATTTGGATATCCTAACATCATCTGAGAAGTGAAAAATCAATGATAACTGAGAACCTCCATTGATTCTTTTTCTCTTCTTCCAGTTCTTCCACTTCTTTCCCCCAGACTTGTCTGAATGCGTGGTGGTATCTCCATCAAAAATATTGCCACACACTTCATACTCATTCTGCTCTGATTCGCGTCTGGTGTCGATCGATGTACCAATGGTAGTGTCGATCCATGGTGAAATGGTCATGTCGATCGATGATGTCTGGTCAGTATCGATCGATGTTTTGTCTGATGGGGTTTTATCGACTCCATCTCTAAATTTCAATCCTCTATGTGAAGCTTCTACGTGTTGATGATCATCCAATACTCTACTATAGGAACTTAACTTCATACTTATATCTGGTGGGATAGGAGATTCAGCTTCAAACACCGCATTTGGAACCATAATCTTAACAAGATCATGTATCCTTTTCATTCTCTTGTGAAACCCATCGGCTTCTTCTGTCCAAATAGGTGGTCTCTGATGTTTAGGGACAGTGATGTGTGAGGCTTCAGAATTATGCACTATCTCCTTAACTGGTTCCAGCTTAACTATGTATCCTGGCAGTTCATCCAACCATGGTTGTCGATCGATACAATCGTGTGGGTGTCGATTGATGCAGTCGGATGTATGTAGATCGATGATGTATGGCGACTGTCGATCGATTCCGTAAGGTGGTTGTATATCGATGATGCAGGGAGGGCAGCGATCGATCTCATCAGGTTGGTGTCGATCGGTGCTAGCCTTAGATGAAGTCTCTCCATCTTTCCTCTCAGCATTCTCTTTGTCATCAAGCTTCTGCTCCAAATTCTGATCTACATCCTCAAGCCATTCATTCAGCTCCAAGAAGTCTTCTAAAGTAACTTCTTTACTTGAATCCAAATTTCCAAGATCCTCTCCATTCTCTATGTTTACATCCAGGGAAAGAGAAGAACTTGATACATCAGTGCTCTTCTGTGTCGAGTCTACAGTGTCCTGAGGACAATTTGATCTTTCAAGGATTTTAAGTGGTATCGATCGATGACAAAAGTCTTTATCAATCGATTCGGAAATGCTGGTGTCGATCGATGAGTTGGTGGTGATGATCGATGCTGCAGTCGTACTGTCGATCGATGCTAAGGTACTGGTGTCGAACGATGTGGAGGTCGGATCTTTAATATCAGCTTCTTCTACTCTGCTCAGTTCTCCAGACTCATCTTGTTCCTCATCCTCCACCATATATTCCAGCATAGAACTCATCTCAATCTCCAAATTTGCTGAAGAAGTGCTGAAAAATTTACCTAGGAAGGCGTCTTTGATGTCCTCCCAGCAGGTTAGAGATTTCGACTGCAGCTTACTGAACCAGCTAAACGCATCTCCGGATAGTGAATGGGGGAAGAGCTTGCAAAGAATGTGGTCTGCGGGTATTAATTTATGTTTGGTTGCTGAGACTACTTCCTCAAGTATTTTGATATGATCTCTGGGATCCTCATAAGGAAAACCTTGGAAAGGGTCCTCGCTTACCCAATCATACCACTGGCTACTTAAATCAAAGGTATCCATTTCTGGAAAAGAAATCACATCAGGAATTAATACTTCTTCTCCATTAATCAACTGTCCTTTAAAATTGCAAGGAAGACCTCCTTTGTCTCGCCAGATACCCTTCTTATCGATCTTAAGTATAAGCTCGTCAACCTCTTCTGCCTCCACACAAGTGGTGGCAGTCGTCGGATGAACAGTACCATGATGAACAGTATCACGGTGAAAAATGTCGACCAATGAAGAAATCATGTTATCGATCGATGATGGGTGAACAGTGTCGATCGACGGGCGATGAATAGTGTCGATCGACGGGAGATGAATAGTATCGATCGACGGGGGTTGAATAGTGTCAATCGACGGGGGTTGAATAGTATCGGTCCACGCGCGAGTAGCTGTGTCGATTGATTTCGGGATAACAGTATCAGTCAACACGGGATGTATTGTGTTGATCGATTTCGGGTGGGCAGTATCGATCGACATGGTGTGAGCCGTGTCGATCGATTTTGGGTTGGTAGTATCGGTGGACATGGTGTGAGCCGTGTCGATCGATTTCAGGGGAACAAGGGTTTTGTAGTTTTGCAAAGACAATTTTATTTCTTCACCTTTATTCAAGGTGGAATGGATTGTAACAAGGATTGTGGTCCCATGTTGATTTTTATTTTGGCTAATTTCACTGCTAATTTTACCTATTAGTTCAATTTGGACTACTTCCTGATTAACATATGTGTTAATAGAAAACTTACCTGCTCCTAGTGAGGCTTTATCGATCGATGTTCGACTATGCGTGTCGATCGATTTGTGGTGAATAGTATCGATCGACATCGGGTGAATGTTGTCGATCGATTTGTGGTGAATAGTATCGATCGACATCGGGTGAATGCTGTCAATTGATATCGGATGAACAGTAGCGCGATGAACGGTAGCCGGATGAACAGTGTTTGGCCGAACAATGTTGTTTGTAGGTTGGTTGGCTCTATCGATCATTGCTGCTTGTAGCTTATCGGTCGATTGACGGTGTGCCATATCGATCGATGTCTGGTGTTTGCTGTCGATCGATTCTCCTTGGAGGGTGTCGATCGATAAGCGTGAACCAGCAGGCTCCTTTCTTGAAGGAACTAGAAATCTTCTCTTCATTGTTTCTGGTACTGATATGTATGTACCTGAAAAAGAAGAAAAATTTTTATGAGTTTTTTAGAACAATAACAAAACCTAGACTAAATTTAACTAAACAAGATCTAATGGCGATCAAAGCTCCCCGGCAACGGCGCCTAATTTGATATCACTCAAATGTTTAACCCTAAGGAGTGAACTAGTCTCTCGAATAAGACGTTCAATTGTAGTATTTAGGGATCGAATCCACAGAGAGCTAAGACACACACTAGATCTAATAGTTATAATTAAGCTAGGTAATCAAATAATAAAATAGAACAACAAAGAATAAAAAAAAAAGCAGTAAACAAGTTAACCAAGATTAATTGTTCAGCTTGGAAAGGAGTTGTTTATGGAAAGATGGTTTCTAGATCTAGTGTTTCTATTCAGGTAATCAGGATTATAATGCTATAGATGCCTAACAAGTTGCATTCATGATATATAAGAACTTCAATTCTTAGACAAATCTATAGCTATCACTAGTTAGACTCGTCCATTGATCTGAATGCCGACAGTATCGACCGATGTTGCTATCGCAGTGTCGGTCGATATGTGTTGCCGTCGATCGATGACTCTATAGGAGTATCGATCGATATAGCATCGGATCGAATCAAAACTGTGTTCACCGAGATCATTAGGACGGCTATCGCTGGTGCCTAAGATCTGAGCTTGTGCAGGATGATATCAGGATGAAGATTAATAAATTAAACTATTCCAGTTCATGGTTCTAGTTCATGACTCTAGAAACAAGCATTAAGAACATCCTAACAATGAATATCACAACTTAGTGATCTATAGTTGGGGCTAATCCCACAACCTATCTGAAACCTAAATCCAACAGGTGGATTTATTCAGATATGAAGTTTGTCACATAAATCATAGAATAATAGATGTAAAACTGAAATAGAATAGATATAAAACCAATGGAGTTACAGGAGGACTCTGATAAGAGTTCCTCCCTTCTCTCCTAACTAAGAGAAACAATAGAAAAGAACTTAGAAAAGCTTAGATAGCTTGTAGCCGTCAACAATGACTTATAAATATCATAACTAGGGTTTCTGGTCGTCCAAGGGTATTATGGTAACTTGTGGGCTTCAGTCGGTTATGAAATATAGTTAGCCCACGTTCTGGAATTCATATCGACCGATATGAAGTGTCTCCCATCGATCGACATGCACATATCTTCTCGACAGCCTTCTCTCGCGAGGCAGTTTGACCGCTCTTCAGTAAAACAGGCATAACTTCTGATCTAACCGTTGGATTGACCTCAAACCGGTGGCATTGGAAAGCTAACTCTACGCTCTATCTTGTGTCAAAAGATGGGCTCAATCTTACCATGGGAAGGTCTCCATCCATATCTAAACATCTGACGCGCCTGCGCAGTTCTGCACTTAAGGACTCCAAAAGACACCAAAATCACCATATTTCTCCACGACTTACCTGAACCTGTAAATACTCTAAATAGACTCCAAAACATATATAATTATCATAAAAACATATCAATACCATAACTAAAAGTGGGTCAAAATCATGGTATATCACAAAGCTCCACACAATCAGGATCCTTCTCTCTCTTGCAGTAAACTTGGAATGGGACTTGTGGCAAATGGATGTGAAGATTGCATTTCTTCAAGGATAATTAGAAGACGAAGTGTACATGCGACCTCCTTCTGGTCTAGAGCACATGGTTAAACTGGGCAATGTATGGAGCCTTATGAAAGCTATCTATGGACTGAAGCAATTACCTAGAGCCTGGTATCACAAGCTCAACACTACACTGAATGGAAGGGGCTTCAACCGATCTGAGGCAGACCATACATTGTTCACAATCACCAGTCCACAAGGTATAGTAGTCATCCTTGTGTATGTTGATGATATCATCATCACAGGGAGTGACAAAAATGGTATACAAGCTACTAAGGATTACTTGAAATCTGTATTTGATATTAAGGACCTTGGTGAGCTAAAGTACTTTCTTGGAATAGAAGTTTGCCGATCTAAAGAGGGGCTCTTCTTGTCCCAAAGAAAGTACACACTTGATTTGCTGAATGGTGCAAGAATACTTGGAGAGAAACCAGCTAAGACACCTCTAGAAGATGGTTATAAGATCTTGCTTGAGGAGGAGTATGAGGATACTCCATTTGATGATCCAAAGCAATATAGGAAACTGGTGGGAAAGCTGATCTACTTAACCATAACCAGGCCTGATATCTGTTTTGCAGTGAACCAAGTGAGCCAGCATATGCAAGTGCCAAAGGTCCATCACTGGAGATAGGAATGATAGGAAATCAACCACATGCTACTGTTTCTTCATTGGAGGCAATCTAGTCACATGAAAGAGAAAGAAGCAGAAGGTGGTCTCTTGTTCAAGTGCTGAAGCAGAATATAGAGCCATGAGGAAGGTAACCAACGAGTTGGTATGGACCAAAGGACTACTCAAAGACTTAGGCATTGAGATCAATGTTCCAATCACAATGCATTGTGATAATCAAGCAGCAATACATACTGCCTCCAACTCAGTGTTCCATGAGAGGACCAAACATATTGAGGTGGATTGCCACAAGGTGAGACAGATGGTGATTCAAGGAGTTATCTTGCAATGCTACAGAAGAAGTGAAGATCAGCTAACCGACATCTTTACTAAGGCATCAAGCACTAAGGTGTGTGAGTCCATCTATCCTAAGCTCGGACTCATAGACATAAACAAGGCAAGCTCCCTTGAGCCATGGAGTTTCTACTCTTTCCTTAGTAAGTTTTTGTCCCAAATGGGTTTTTCTTTTCAAGGTTTTAATGAGGGAAGTCTTCATGGGTTGCAAGCTTGACTTATTTAACATGGTCAAGCTTGAGGGGGAGTATTGATTTAGGTAGATGAAGACACAAGAAGAGTCTGGTCCGCACTGCCTTGGATTACAAGGCATTCCGTACAGGCCGTACATCCTTGGCTCACAAGAAAATTAGCATTACCTAAAGGGACTTGGGAGACAAGGCAACGTTATTCTCATTAGGATTCTTCCTTAGAAGAAGATTTGAAAGTTAAAAAAGGCTCCAGACCGTTGAGAGAGATCAGAGGCAAGTGGGAATAGAATATAATAGAAGTCACATGTCTTGGCTAAAGGATGGAGCCGTTTAGAGCTGTCCCTTTCCCTCGGCCAGACCAGATTAAATTAGAGAAAATTACTAGAATGATACACAAAAGCTTGTATATGACTAGAATAGTAAACATTTTCTAAAAATTATTAGAATGATTTTAGAGTCTTAGTAAATTACAATAAACACCCTTGTTTAATTTTGTTACTATTGATACAAATTTTAATTATTAAATCCACATCATAATTTTGATAATCCACGTCACTAACTAATTTGTGTAATCAACAATTACACTGGAAAATAAACAGTCCCATATCTCCGGTAAACAAAAAAAAAAGTCTTAATGTCACAACTTCTCCGTCACAACGTTCGTTAAACCCTAACCGATTACGAAATCCTGAAATCATCTTTGTCACAACTAATACTCTCGTTTCGAACTGTTTCCGATATCGTAAATCATCTTCGTCGACCTCGTTAAACCCTAACCATCTCCGATATCATCTTCGTCGACATCTTCTTCTCCGCAAAAGTTTCGACGTAATTGTATCTACGACATCATCTTCTCATCTTCTCAGGTATGTTGTGCCTGAGTTTTATTTATATTGTGACCGAGTTTTATTTACGACGTGTCTGAGTTATAGATTATGTTGTAACTGAGTTATTGTATAGTGTGTCTGAGTTGAGTTTGATTTATGAAGTGACTGAGTTATTGATTATGATCCGACTGAGTTATTGATTATGTTTTGGCTGAGTTATTGATTACTGTGGCTGAGTTATTGATTACTGTGGCTGAGTTATAGATTATGGTGTGGCTGAGTTATATATTATGTTGTGGCTGAGTTATTTATTATTTATGATGTGGCTGAGTTATTGATTATGTTTTGACTGAGGTATTGATTATATTTCGGCTGAGTTTTGTTTCAATTACGACTGCGCTATATGGTGGCTCGGTTATTTATTCTGTTATGGCTGAGTTTTGTTACTATTGCGGCTGATTTATCTATATATGTGTTTTAGAATCAGATGGCTATTTCTGAAGATGAAGCATGGGATTATCCTCCACGACTTTAAGCTGAAGGGGCATCTAATCTAGAAAATAAAGAGATTAATCACAATTTGCAAATGGGAGATTTCCCTAACGTTAGAGAAGCAATAGGACGGGATGTGTGGGATCACATGAGGCAGGGTCCTTTTGGAATTATTGTGAAGCTAGCTGAACGCAAAAGCGTGTGGTCTGGTAGGACTGTCCACTATCTACTATGTCGACAGTTTCGAGTATACATGAAGGAGATTTGGATTCTAGTTGGTGATGAATCTATCAGGTTTAGCTTACTCGAATTTGGTGAGATCACTGGGTTAAACACATATCCAGTGCCAACAGAAAGTTTTGAAGATGACCAATACAAAGCGTTTTGGGAGGAGTTGAATCTGCCGCTTGGGGTGGGACCCAAGTTAGATGAACTGAGGGCAGCATTAGAGGTATGTCCGGCCTGAAGTTTTGAAAAGCGTAAATGGTTAGGGCTGTTACTTCTTCAAGCCATGGGACTTTATGCTTTGCATCATAATTCTAGGATACCGTTTGAAAGTGCAAAAAGAGTATTCGACGATGAAGCCATGATGACGTATCCATGGGGGCGGACTGCATATGAAGTTATTGTTGACTCTATTAAGATGTTGAATCCACAAGGAAGGACATACACAATAAGCGGTCTGAAGGACGTGTTGGGCGTATGAATCTATCTTTTTTTTTGGAGAGAGTTTTATGAGAGTGGTCAATGAGCAAGAAGTTTCACTTTTTCGATGGGGTGGAAAGCGTACACGTTCAAGTTTTAATACTTTCATTACTGAGAAGATTAGAAAACATGGCGAGGTAAGGTGTCAAATGATTTATTATTTATTTGTTGGCTGAGTTATAAGTACTTATGTACTTAAGTGGCTGGGGTTTTTTCTATTAGTTATTTGATGGCTGAGTTAGCATGTATAAAGTGTCTGAGTTATTAGTTATTTTATGGCTGAGTTATTAGTTGTTTTATGAACACATAAAAGTAGTATCAAAGCACCAAAAACCCAGCCACCATATAAACAATATCTCAGCCTCTTGGTATTAGTTTTGATGGCTGAGTTAATGTACATAGTGGCTGGGTTTTTTGGTATTAGTTATTTGATGTCTGAGATAATGTTTATATGGTGGCATGGTGGCTGGGTTTTTGGTACTTTGTGGCTGAGTTATTAGTACTTTGACAGATGAGTTATTATGTATTTGGTGGCTGATTTTGTAGGTGCGCGTGAGAAAAATTGTTATGAAGGACTCCGTAGAAGAGATATTTCCTCAGTGGCCGGATGAAGTAGCTGACCCGCAACTCGTTAATTTGATAACAGACATATATGCAGGTCGGTTTGTTAGATGAAACGCAAACAAACAAACGCAAAGGTTTTTGGTGTTTCGTCAAAGGCTGAGCCACCCAATAAGAAGCAGAAGAAAGTGAGCAGCTTCCAAGAGGATGAAGCTGCTGTGGAGGGAAAAGGTTCTTACGAGAAAGAAGGTAAGGATGATAGTGGGGAAAATCCGATAATGTTGAGAATAATGTATACTATGGATAGAATTGTCTCAAAAATAGACAGCCACGAGAACAGATTCGAAAACTTCGACGCGCGGTTATCCAGAATCGAGTCCAGTTATACGAACATTCCTGATTTAGTCAGAGTTGCAGTGGACGAGTACTTCTCTAAAGTTCCCCGACAATCTTTAACGTTGCCATCACCATCACCGCCACCGCCACCGCCACCACCGCCACCGCCACAGCCAAACTTTTTGCCGCAGCAGTCAGTCAATAGTCCACCTGCTAAGGCCTCTGGCCATAGTACACCTGCTAAGGCCTCTGGCCATAGTACACCTGCTATGAATTTGGGAGACACTGTTGATTTCGTTGGTGTTTCTCCTGCAAAGGACCCAGCCTTAGGACGCAGAACATGATAAGGTTTAAACCAAAAGGATATGAGGTTAAAGAGAAGGACAAAGAGGCGGCTGAGTTAGGAAAGAAGGATGCGTCTCCTAAGAATAAAGAAATGGCTGTAAGTAGGAACGACGAGGCTGAGTTAAAGAAGAAGGAGGCGGCTGAAAAAAAGGAAAAAAAAGCGGCTGAGACAAGGCAACAGAAGGCTGAGGAAAAGAAGGCGGCTGAGTTGAAGAAGAAAGAATTGGCTGAGTTACAGAATCCGGTCGCAAAAAGGACGCGTCACGGTTTAATAACAGTACCTGTACTTTAAGCCGACAGTGAGCTTGCTGATATTACTGACGAATTTCTCGCAACAAGAGACAAGTGCTTCCGAAGTCTGATGAGGATGAAAGGAAAGGATCAAATCCGAAAGAATAAAACAATATCGGGAGAAAAATGTTCAGTTATCTGCAACTGGGTCTGCATTGCAACTCTCTGATTGTGCTCCTCCAGCACCAGTTTTTCCTCAGATTGAAGACAATGTAACGACGTACATGAGGAATAATTTATTACCTTCACCAGTAATATATGATCCTTTAGCACCGGTTGATCCAGCAAAATGGGATAAACTTATGGAACACCTAGAGAAACATAAAGACGCTCCCACTACCCCAACAACGTCCCATGAGGGCGAGTTCTACAGAATCATCATCACTGAAAGACCGTGGAAAAACATTCAATATGGATGGCTGTATGATGATGTAAGTATTCCTTACGGCTGAGTTATAAATTTTATGTGACTGAGTTACGTTTTCTTTAAGGCTGAGTTAAAGCAGACTAAGTAGCATGGTTTATTATTCTTTACGGCTGAGTTAAGTATACTATGTGGCTGAGTTTAGTATACTATGTGGCTGATTTATGTGTTTTGTTACGACTGAGTTATAGATTCTATTATATTGACTTGATTTTGTGTTTTTGCGTAGCATGTTAGTGCGTTTCTGCGAATCCTCATCAAAAGGTCCATGCGAGATCCCAGCAAATTCTGGTCCAAGCGCATTGCATTTATTGACGTCTGGTTTCTCAGTTATTGGGTTCGCGATTACCAGCAGTACAAGCTCAATCCTAAGCGGATGAAATTCACAGGTAGTGGCTATGAAGAGTTAATAAACGGTAGGATGCCCGCAGACTGTTGTACAAACTTGAAGAGGTATGAGGATGTTGATCACCTGTACGAAGTGCTTCAAACTGGAGGCGATCATTGGGTGGCGTTTCACGTGTATCTGCTTAATGAGAAGATTGACTGCTATGATCCGATGATATGACACGTCACAGACGAAAGTGAAAAGAGAATGGTTGATGCATTTAAGCCTCTTACGCAAATGCTACCTACGATGTTGAATGAAAATATTCCTTCCAAATTCCGAAAACACAGAAAGAAGCAGTTTTCGTTCCGAAGGAGGAAAGGCGGTTACATTCCCCAAAACACCCAAATTGGTGATTGTGGAGTGTATGCATTGAAGTTTGTGGAATGCTTAGCGCTTGGCGTGACTTTTGCTAGGATAAATGATAGGAATATTCAAGGTATACAGGTGAAGATGGCAGCAGAGATCCTGGATGAAGGAGGAACTGACATGTATCCACAGTTTTAGTAGCCTTTGAACGATTTGTATATTTTTTTTGCTAATGGTATATTTTATATAACCCAGCTGCAATGTTTCTATAATCCAGCCGTCTAGCCTTATATAACTCAGTCATACCACAAACATACCCTAAAATCGAAAAAGTTTAATATAACCCAACCGCAACGTTTCAATAATCCAGCCATCTAGCCTTGTATAACTCAGTCATACCACAAACATACCCTAAAATCGAAAAAGTTTAATATAACCCAGCCGCAACGTTTCTATAATCTAGCCGTCTTGCCTTATATAACTCAGCCATACCACAAACATACCCTAATATTAGGAAATGTACTTTAAAAAGTTATTTTAAATTAATATTATTAGTTTTAGATGAATATGTAATCAACACAATGTGGATACTTCATTGAATTTACAAGTTTCGGATTGACCATGATCTTGAGGTATAAGTTGTCTTACAAATACTTAAAACCTTATGTCACTATATAGGTGTTGAACGCACCAAATACAAAGTACCAGATAATTTTTTTTTTTAATTCAATTTGTGTAATTTCTTATATTTTACAATGGTACCTAAACCATAAACCCTAACCCTAAACCGTAAACCCCAAATACTTAACCCTAAAACCTAAAACATAAAATTATCCTAAACATAAACTCAACCGTAACAAGCCAATAACTCAGCAATTGCGCGGGAACTTGAAAATATGTTTGTGCGGGAACTTGAAAATATTCTAACTCAGACTTAGCCTAGCTCTATATAACGATGTACTAAAGCAACTTTTTCGGAGGAAAAAGGGGGATTAGGGTTCTAAAGGAAAAATGTCTTCCTCCTCTAACACTATCTCATCAGGAAATGTAAACCGAGTACGTTCGAATGGGGAGAGAGGAACGCCAAAACAGTGTTGCTGTGTGTGGCAACTGAAATCCACACTGTCAATTTTCCGTCAAATATGGAAACTTAGGGAAAACCCTAATTTTTCCGAGGTTCTGGATCTCTGCGGAAATTACTAAAACAAACGAGATCAAAAAAATATGGATGAAACAACGAAGAACAGAGAATAAAGAATTTGTGTGAAAGCTTTTTATTGAATAAGAGATCGACAACTGTTACAAGAGAGAATTGCAGAACTTAGAAGTCGAAACGTTCTAAGGATCTGGCTTGCTAGTCTCAACGCTAAGTCCTAAATTTCTAAGCTAACAGCCGCCTCTCTAGGTCTGCTTTTCGTCCCCCTGCTTCTGCCCTATGCATCTTGCTTATATACTCCCTTCGTTGGCGGTTTGGTCCTTCCATTTCGCCCAGATTCGAGTTTATCGGGAATCTTCCATTTATCTTGATCTTTCCTTTTGTCCCGCGAAAATCAGCAATGTATCTTCAAACTTTCCATTTACCTTCCTTCTGCGGGTAAATCGTCAAAAGGTTATCGTATCTTCAGGTTAGATTTCATTAAGATCGCGAGATGGGCTTTTCTCACGTTTTAGGACCTTTTCGAGCCGTTTTGCGATAAATCTGTTTTGCGACTTTAAACGAGATCGTTTTCTGATCCGATACCATTTTAGTAAATTCCCCGAGTTAATCGTAAAGTTTAGCTATGTTCGTTTTTTTCAGTTAATCCTGCCGTTTTTACGATTCAATCGACGTTTTTTTTATTAAAAACGCGTTTTTTACGATTTTTACGAAAAATATTGAATAAATCGTATAGTTTATGCAATGTTCAGTGTTTCGTTTAACCGTTGCCGTTTTATACGATTTCCTCGAGTTCTTTTTGACATAACAAAGTTTTACGGTTTTTATTGTAAAACTTGAACGATAGGACGGATCGAGATGAAACGAGAGACATTTCAACCGTGGTTCAGAACATGATCGTGTCGAAGGACGTAAGCCTTAAATCGAGGATGTGGGAGATTGAGGATCGGGATGGTCGGCTTGACGTACTGCGAACCGAACCGGACCGGTTCAGCTCGCCGTTCAGCGAGCTAC
This sequence comes from Eruca vesicaria subsp. sativa, assembly GCA_932364175.1. NCBI lineage: Eukaryota > Viridiplantae > Streptophyta > Magnoliopsida > Brassicales > Brassicaceae > Eruca > Eruca vesicaria. The sequence goes on along the minus strand of CAKOAT010954043.1, from coordinate 183,555 downwards.
CCGGGAAGCTTCTAGCTCGCCGAACGGTGAGCTAGTCGGGACGGGACTAGCTCGCCGATAGGTGAGCTAGTTGTGATGAGACTAGCTCGCCGTTCGGCGAGCTAGTCGTGTTGGGACTAGCTCGCGTTTTATGGGGGTTTCGGTTTTTCGCGGTTTTGTGCTTAACTCGGACGATCGTGTAATCGACGTTTGTTTCGTTCTTTCGAGATAACTATTTCCGAGTTTTTCCGCGGATTTCCTTTGTTTGGAGATTTCTTTTAAATTTTATAAAACGATTCTTCGAGTTTTTGTAAAACGATTTCTCGAGTTTTATAAAACGATTCCTCGAGTTTTATAGAACGATTTTTGTATTCCGCGGAAAATTATGAATATATCTTCAGCGAAGTTATCGTAGACGTTGATTTCGAGATTAAGGTTTTTGACACCAACAGTTAGCCCCCCATCTCGCAAGTTTCGGAGAAAGTTTTTGCGGGCGGCTGGAATTGCTTTAATCAGAATCCACGGCTGCGATTTGTCTTATTACGAGGGATAAGCTTTTCTTTTCTATAAGTATGGATCATTACTCCTCATATCTTTCATCTTTCAAGTTTCTCTCCAACTTCTCTCTAGAAAATTTTCAAGATGTCTTCTTCCCAAGGTGATCAACAAAACCATGAGGTCCCAGCTAGCGACAACCTTGTTGCACATTCGCAGGATTCTCGTATTTCCGAGTTTCTCTTGTTTCAAGAGGAGATGGATCGCAGCGATGCTGAGGAGAACATGGTGCCGAGTTGTGAACCCATGGTGGACCCGTCCGTTCTTTCGAAAGAGGTCAAGGCTATTTTCGACGAAACGGCGGATACGGTAGTGAAATCCTCGACGGGTGTCGTTATCGAACCATCGGGTTCGTCTGCTGTTCTGGCCCTTGCTGTAGTCGAAAATGTAGCGGGTTCTGCCGAGGTGGGGACGGTTGCGGCTCCCATCGTGGTTGAATCGGTTACGGCTCCTACCGCGGTCGAACAGGTTGCGGCTCCTTCCGTGGTCGAACCGGTTACGACTCTGAGGACTCCTCCTCCGGCCAAGAGGGTGATTGTTCTGGGACTTCCGACACTTAGCGCAACGCTGCGTGCTCCAGCCAAAGGTCGTAAAAGACCTTGCCTGAATCCCGATGCTCCTAAGAGAAAGAGAGGCACAAAGGGTTCAGAGATTGGAGCTTCTTCATGCAAGGCGCCGAGCTTGGTTTCAATGTCGCAACCCCATGCCAAGGTACGGGTTCGTGAACATACGATTAAAAAGACTATAATTTTAATTCGTACCTGACCGTCTATCTTTACTTTTCTAGTTTGTTTCGTTGATCGATGGGATGATCAAAGAGTGTGGGTCCGAAGTTGAGCATTTAACCAAGGAGTTGGCTGAGTCACAAGAGATGTCCGCTCAGCTCGAGGGGAAATTGAAGGTGATAGAGGACGTGCATTCCACGGAGGTATCTTGGAGCGCGATCTTGGAAAGACCTCGATTTCTTTGCTCAAGGCGAAGGACGCAAAGAAGTCCAAGGCTTCGAAGCTACGCAGACTCAAACGCGAGATGAAGAGTTTTGAGGGATCGGCGGTTCGTGCGACCGAAGGGGATGTTCCTCTCGAGGGAAGAGACTCGGACCCGACTTTTGCTGCCGAAAGTGCCCCTCAGCCAGATGCGGATGGGAGTAACGATCAGGAGATTGCTAACGAAGGTGAAGGTGTTGTTGCGGGAGGTTGTGATACGATAGATGAGGATGAGGCTCCGGAGGGTATATGAAGTTGTTGTCTCGTAGGAGATTTAAGAATTGGGTTTTTATGTGTTTGGCCGAGAATGGCTTTTGTACTTGTTCAAGACTGGCCTTTTACGGCTTTGAATCCCTTGTTTCTTCGACAACTTTTATTTTCGTAATGAACAATCAGTTTTTTCGTTTAAACCTTTTTTTTTGAGTTGATACTGAGGGAGGTCCGCGAGTTGTCGTCTCGCATTCCTTTCCCTTAGTGTATCGCCTTATTCATTTGCTCATTTTAGGATGTTTAGCAAATCGAGTGAGCGTTTAGATATAGACGAAGAGACATGCCTTTAGGATATCGATTCATGCCTTGAGACTTTGGCGACCACTGTACTGGGTTTAGGGAAAGACCTAGGTTTACTCTCGGATTAAGGCTATGCGATGAATAGTCGGCTTTCGATCTGCTTGTTGCGATTTTAACCTGATTCCATACCGATTTAGAATACGCGATATTTTCTCAGCTTATACGATTCGTCTGGTTGGAACCTAGCATCTCACCGGGAACAATTTCTAAGTTTCCCGGAAGTGCTGACCAAAATTTTGGATTTCTTTTATAGCGCTATTACCCTTGTGTCGGGTGTTCGAGAGCTATCTCTGATAGATAACTTAAGTTTGTTTAGGACTTATGCGAGTTTGTTGTGATGAGCATCAAACTATTTTTAAGTGGTAGATGTTTATGTAGTTTAGGCCTTCGCGACGGGATTATATCTTAAGAAGCTGTGTGTGTTTTATAGTCGCGGACGGACTGTTTGTTGTTTTTGGAGAGGAACGGTTTTCCGAACATTGGCGACGTCTCGCTATATTCAGAATTTCGTTTTTGCTTTCGATACGTTTGTTGAAAAAGTTTGAGAAATTTCTGGAGTATACAAGTATACGTATACTCACCTACTCCCCCCCCCCTTTTTAACAAGGGGGACGGCTGGTCTTGTTTTGCGACAAGATGCCTACGTACCCTTTAAGGGGATCAAGCCGTCTCGTAGTTCAGTGTTTTGCGGGCACGTTGCCTAGTGCTAGTATTTCTTGAGATGCATCACGTTCAAGGACCTGGGAATTTTGGTACCTTGCATGTTTGCGATTTCGTATGCTCCAGGCCGGACTACCTTTGTGACCTTGTATTGTCTTTCCCAGTTGGCTCCCAATTTCCCAGCATTTCGTTCAGCGGTATTTTGGAAGACTTTTCGTAAGACTAGTTCGCCTTCGAGAAATCTGCGACCGCGTACGTTCGCGTTATAGTACTTTGCGACCGCTTGCTGATAGTTTTGAATTCGGACGAGTGCCTGATCCCGTCGTTCGTTAATCAGATCGAGTTCGTCGAGAAGCATTAAGTTGTTTGACTCTTCTCTTTCTGGGAGCAGCCTTCTGCGTACTCCTGGAAATTCGACTTCTGCAGGAATCATGCATTTTGTTCCGTATACGAGGGCAAAAGGATTTTCGCCCATTGCTCGCCTCGGGGTCGTGCGGTGCGACCATAAAACTCCCTCGAGCTCTTCGGCCCACTTGCCCTTTTTGGCGTCAAGGCGTTTTTTGAGGCCGTCGAGGATAGTTTTATTAATGGTCTCGGCTTGTCTGTTGCCTTGAGGATATCTTGGAGTCGATTTGGTCAATCGTATTTTCCATTTTTCGCAGAAGGCTTCGAATCTAGTCGAAATAAATTGACACCCGTTGTCCGTCACGATTTCGTATGGGACTCCATGTCTGCAGACTATGTTCTTCCATATGAAACTCTCTACTTGGGCGTCTTTGATGCTTGCGTAAGAGTCGGCTTCGACCCATTTAGAGAAGAAGTCGGTCAGGACCAAAACAAAGCGTTTTTGTTTTGACGCGTGCATTGGCCCGACTATATCCATCGACCATCACATTAACGAATATGGCGCTGAAATAGATGAGAGAACTTCAGCAGGTTGGTGAATAGACGGAGCGTGCCGCTGACACTTCTCGCATTTTCGCGAGAATTTCTCGTAGTCTTTTACCATTGTTGGCCAGAAATATCCGTGGCGCTTAATATTTATTGCGAGAGATCTTCCGCCGGAATGGTTTCCGCAAGATCCGGAGTGCACTTCCTGCATTATCTGCTGTGCTTTCTCCCCTTGCACGCAGGTCATTAGTGGTCCGGAGAATCTCCATTTGTAAAGTTCTCCGTCGACTAAAACTTACCGTGCGGCCTGAGTTTTTATTTTCCTGGCCACCCATTTTTCCGGTGGAAGTTCTCCGTTGGTTATGTATGCGAGAATCGTTTCCATCCAGGGACGACAAAATCCGTAATCAGACTGATCTTTGACTAGACGGTTTTCGTCTATGTCGTCCTTCGATTCGCTGATTAGGTTTATAACTACTGGCGGTCCGATGCTATGGTGTTGGATGAATTCAACATGAATTACACTGCTCATGCCAGGATCCGAGCTGGATGCCAAGGCGGCCAAGGTGTCTGCCTGGACGTTTTCCCCTCGAGGGATTCTAGTAAGGGCGAGTTGATCGAAATTTTTGGTTAGATCTTTTACTAAGATCAGATATGCTTCCATTCTCTCGTCCCTCGCTTCGTATTCTCCGCTGAACTGGCTAGCAACTAGCTGGGAATCGCAGTAAGCGTGAAGGTTACGAATCTTCAGACCCTGAGCTAATCGTAGTCCTGCGATCAAGGCCTCATATTCGGCTTCGTTGTTCGAAGCGTGGAAAATTAATCGGAATGACTGTTCTAATACCTCTCTTGTTGGGGATGCGAGTCGGATGCCGATCCCGGAGCCTTGTATGGATGAGGATCCATCAACGTATAAGATCCAGGTTGAGTTCGGCTCTTGATTGGACGTGCTTCCCGTTGGGAGTTCCACTATGAAGTCCGCGAGTACTTGCGATTTTGCACAAGTATTTGCGCAATATTCAATATCGTACTCGCTCAGCTCGATCGCCCATTTCGCTAATCTTCCTGATTGGCTGGGACTATGAAAAATTGTGCGGAGAGGGAACGAAGTGGGCACGACGATGGTGTGAGATTGAAAATACGGTCTCAGTTTTCTTGCTGACATGACCACGGCCAAAGCCAATTTCTCCGTCATCGGATATCGCGTCTCCGCGTCCAGTAATGTCTTACTTACGTAGAAGAATGGCTTTTGTTCGCCGCGTTCTTCTCGGATGAAGACGCCACTCACGGTGGTCGTTGATACTGCAATATAGAGGAATAATGGTTCTCCTTCTACGGGTTTCGCGAGTACTGGCAGGGTAGCTAGGTAATGTTTCAGTTGTTGGAAAGCTTTCTCGCATTCATCGGACCATTCGAACTTTTTGTTTCCCTTTAACGTTTCGTAGAAAGATAGACATTTGTCCGTTAATCGCGAGATAAAGCGGTTAAGTGCCGCGACCCTGCCGGTTAGTCTTTGTACCTCGCGTTTCGTTATAGGAGAAACCATCTCTATCAACGCCGTGATTTGTTTCGGGTTGGCCTCGATCCCGCGGTAAGTGACGAGGTACCCTAAAAATTCTCCGGATGCGACGGCGAATCGACACTTCGCAGGGTTCAACTTCATGTTATGAAGGTCGAGCCTCTCGAGACATTCTGGGAGGTGCGCGACATGATCTCGCTCCTCGAGTGATTTCACAAGCATATCGTCGATGTACACTTCCATTGTTTTTCCGAGCTGTTCGGCGAACATGCGATTGACGAGTCGTTGGTAAGTCGCACCAGAATTCTTAAGGCCGAAAGGAATCACTTTATAGCAGTAAGTTCCGCAATCAGCTATTAATGCGGTTTTCTCCCGATCGTCAGGGTTCATCATGATCTGATTGTATCCCGACAAGGTGTCCTTGAAAGATAAGAGTTTGTTTCCCGCGGTTGCCTCGACTAGTCGATCGATGTGTGGCAGCGAATAAATATCCTTTCGACACGCTTTATTGAGATCGGTGAAATTAAAGCAAACTCGCCACTTTCCGTTCTTTTTCTTTACGACGAAAGGATTGGCGAGCCAGTCAGGATACCGAACTTCTGTGATCGACCCTACTTTGAGGAGTCTGTCGACTTCGCTGTTGACCGCTTTGGCGCGTTCTGACCTCAGTTTTCTTCTTTTTTGTTTGACGGGTTTGGATGTTGGGTCAACGTTAAGTTCATGACATGTGATGTTAATGTCAATTCCTGGCATATCTTCTGCAGTCCAAGCGAACGTGTTCGAATTTCGTTTCAGACATGTTAGGAGTTCGGTTTTTAAGGACTCGCTCAGGTTTGCACCGATTTCGATGCAGCGCTACGGAAAAACCTTCCAAAGCCTCGGCCGCTCGCAACTGCCAGAAGAGTTCCGTTTTATCTTTCTCTGGGACGTTGTCGAGGGCCGTCGATTTCTTTTTCTTTTTGGAAGAAACGTCGACCGGCAGATTTTTTCGTTTTAAATCTGCGGCATAGCAAACTTGCGAGGTTCTCCGATTTCCCCATATGGTCTCGATTCCGCGCGGAGTCGGAAACTTAAGACACATGTGGTACGTCGACGGAATCGCTTGCATCGAATTTAACCACGGTGTCCTTACGATCGCATTTTAAGACATGGGTCGATCGACAACTTGGAATTCGACGTTTTTCACTATGCTCTCGGCACGAACCGTAAGAATGACCGTTCCGAGGGTCATGGTGACTTCTCTCGAGAGTCCTACTAGCGGGCTTACGTTTTCCGCGATTTTAGACAGATCGAATTCCATTCTCTCTAGAGTACTTTTGAAGATGATATCAGCCGAGCTTCCGGTATCGACTAATATCCCTGCGACATCCATATTCTTGATCGTCAGCTCAATAACGAGAAGATCGTTGAGAGGTTTGATCGAGTCGATCGTTGCTCTTTTCTCGAACGAGATGACGTTGCCGTTAAGGTTAGGCATGTCTTTTCTCGTTCGTTCTAGCGATTATTGTGTAAGAGAATCCGACCCCCCCCCTCCTTCTAGCGCCAAACTGTGGGAACCGAAATCCACACTGTCAGTTTTCCGTCAAATATGGAAACTTAGGGAAAACCCTATTTTTCCCGAGGTCCTGGATCTTTGCGGAAATCACTAAAACAAACGAGATCAAAAAAATATGGATGAACAACGAAGAACAGAGAATAAAGAATTTGTGTGAAAGCTTCTTATTGAATAAGAGATCGACAACTGTTACAAGAGAAAATTACAGAACTTAGAAGTCGAAACGTTCTAAGGATCTGGCTTGCTAGTCTAAACGCTAAGTCCAAAATTTCTAAGCTAACAGCCGCCTCTCTAGGTCTGCTTTTCGTCCCCCTGCTTCTGCCCTATGCCTCTTACTTATATACTCCCTTCGTTGGCGGTTTGGTTCTTCCATTTCGCCCAGATTCGAGTTTATCGGGAATCTTCCATTTATCTTGATCTTTCCTTTTGTCCCGTGAAAATCTTCTATGTATCTTCAAACTTTCCATTTACCTTCCTTCTGCGGGTAAATCGTTAAAACGTTATCGTATCTTCGGGTTAGATTTCATTAAGATCGTGAGGTGGGCTTTTATATTGTTTTAGGACCTTCCGAGCTGTTTTTCGATAAATCCGTTTTGCGACTTTAAACGAGATCATTTTCTGATCGGATTCCGTTTTAGTAAATATCCCGAGTTAATCGTAAAGTTTAGCTATGTTCGTTTTCTTCGTTTAATCGCTGCCGTTTTTATGATTCACTCGACGTTTATTTATTAAAAACGTGTGTTTTACGATTTTTACGAAAAATCTCAAATAAATCGTATAGTTTAGGCAATGTTCGCTGTTTTGTTTAACTGTTGCCGTTTTATACGATTTCCTCGAGTTCTTTCCGAGAAAACAAAGTTTTACGGTTTTTATCGTAAAACTCGAACGATAGGACGGATCGAGACAAAACGGGAGACATGATCGTGTAATAGGATGTAAGACTCGAATTGGGAATGTGGGAGATCGAGGCTTGGGATGGTCGGCTCGACGTACGGCAAACCGAACCGGACTGGTTCAGCTCGCCGTTCGGCGAGCTACCCGGGAAGCTTCTAGCTTTCCGAACGGCGAGCTAGTCGTAACTAGACTAGCTCTACGAACGGCGAGCTAGTCGTGTCGGGACTAGCTTACGTTTTACGGCGGTTTCAGTTTTTCGCGGTTTTGTGCTTAACTCGGACGATCGTGTAATCGACGTTTGTTTCGTTCTTTCGAGATAACGATTTCTGAGTTTTTCCACGAATTTCCTTTGTTCGGAGATTTATTTTAAATCTTATAAAACTATTTTTCGAGTTTTTATAAAACGATTTCTCGATTTTTATAAAACGATTCCTCGAGTTTTATAAAACTATTTTTTTATTCCGCGGAGAGTAATGAATTTATCTTCACAGAAGTTATTGTAGACGTTGATTTCGAGATTATGGTTTTTGACACCAACTGTGTGGTGCAGCCTCAGAGATATGTACATCCGGATCAGCTTCAAATCCAGGAAGATTATACTATTATTATGCAAGAGGATATAATAAGGTTAAATTTTGTTCTTATTTGCCATATATACATTTCGTGCTACTCAGATCTGATTATTATATTAATGCAAGCAGAGACATTTATTCAAATGGGCTGATGAGTGTTTTGTAGAAGAGGTTGAGGATATGAAGTTAGTAATGAGTGACATGAACAAAGACTTGACCGATGTCAGAGCTAAGTTCGGTCGGTTGGAGAAAGAGTTCGAAGGAATCCAGACGGAATCAGAGGGGCGATGTGTAAGGAATGTGGTGGTTTGTGTGTTATTTGTGAGCATATTTTGCTATTATTCATTAATGTAGTCTTGTGTTGTTTATCAATAACCCAGCCTTAATCTAACATAACTCAGGCTTATAGTTCATTAAACCAGCCGTACAATTCAATAACCCAGTCGTATTGTTCAATAACTCAGCCGTTAATTTCAATAACCCAGCCGTCAAATTTCAATAACAGCCTTGAAATTTCAATAACTCAGCCTTGAATTTCATTTACTCAGCCCTAAAGTTCAATTACCCAGCCGTTAATTTCAAAAACTCAGCCTTAAAGTTCAATAACCCAGCCGCTAATTTCAATTTCTCTGGATTATTTTAAAAGATCAATAAATCCACGTGGCATGATATGATTGGATCGGTGGAATAATGAATACGTCTTTGGAAAATGAAAAAAAAAATCATTATCGACATTTCTGTATCCCTCTCACGAAAAAAGCTCTCAGCGACCCTTTTAGGTGATTTCATTTCTTCGTTTACTCAAGGTAAAGCATTAAACTTGTTGATTTTTCTTGATTTAGATTAGTTGCATCTTGACTTCTTTGTTGTACATTTTGATTTGGGTTTTACTCGATTAGGGTTTGAACTCGATCTCAGTTTGAATCTCAAAAACTCAGACTTACATTTGTTTCTTGTTTGCAGATGGCAATTCCACATGAACCTCATTTCTTCCAGTTACTGGTTTCCAGAGTGGCGTGGTATACACACTCTTTACTGGTTCCCAATTTTGAGTTTTGCTTAACTTTGCCTTTTCTGACTTGCAGACAATACCACTTGCCTTCTTCTCAAAGCACATAGAAGGGAAGACGAACCTGACAACATGGAAACTAAGATCAGACACTTCAGATAACACTTGGGAAGTGATACAAGAAGGCAGGAGACTCACCGTAGGTTGGGAAGATTTCAGCACAGGACATGACCTTCGAATCGGTGACATTGCCATTTTCAAACTCGAAGAAGACATGGTGTTTCATGTCTCTTTTTGGTCCTAGCTGCTGTGAGATTCAATATACACATCCTCACATCATCAAGGAGGAAGCCGACGCGGATGATGATGCTGCGAGTGATGCTTCAATCAAAGTTAACCGTAATAACATAGCAACGGTCACACATGTGGGATTTTTTTGACGTGGAAAATTTTTTCTTATGTTTCAGGAGAAACATGGGCAATGTCTTCTTTCTCATTCGACTACTGTTTTTTGACTGAGGTCACTGCTTCAAATCTGAAAGAAGACAAAATTGTGAGTAGTTTACGTTTTGTGTCTGTATTTGAAATCTAAAAGAAGATAAACTTGTGTTTGCAGCATCTTAATGTTCTATGTTTGCAGCATCTTTATGTGGCCGCTATGCGTTCTACTGCTTTGAACAAACAATGCCAAGAGACGATACTAGTGAACAAAGAGGGAAACTCATGGACTGTGAGTTTGCGATTTAATGAATCAGGCGGCATATATTACATCAGAAAAGGCTGGAGAAAGTTCTGTTTTGATAACAGATACGACATAGGAGACTTAATTGGGTTCAATGTGGTTGGAGATGAGAAAACTTCTCCATTGATGTGTGTATGTCTGGAAAGCAAAGAGTGTTCTGAAATACTGAGCAAACACTTGACCAGAAAGAGTGGTGAGTCTTTTCTGTTGGAGTTGAATTGCGAAGAGTGTTATTTCTCCCAATAATTGCTTCTGGTTTAATTTGCTTGTTTTGTCTTGTTCTGCAGGTCACATTGCTTCTGGCTCAACTTTGTCATCCCTTCGTCTCACCGGTCGTACTGCCTAAGGTTGTAATGAATGTACTAGCTAGGTCCTTTGGTTTGTTTCCTTTTCATAACTCTTGTAATGTACCCTGCTTCTTTTGGACTTGTAATGTACTCTATTTATTCCGGTTTAAGTCTCTTCTATATAACATAACTCAGTTGATAGATTATAATTAATCCAGCCGTCAATTTCAATAACTCAACAGAGAGTTCAATAACTAAGCCTGTAGGGAATAAATAACCCAGCCGTCAATTTCAATAACTCAGCCGTTAGGGAATAATAACCCAGCCGTCAATTTCAATATCTCAGCTGATAGTTCAATAACTCAGCCGGTAGGGAATAATAACCCAGCCGTCAGTTTCAATAACTCAGCTTGTAGAGGATAAATAACCCAAGAATGCGATGTTTCGTATTCAGTAAATTTCAATAACTCAGTCGTACTATTCAAACAATGCCATAAATTTCAATAAATTTAGTTAACTCAGCCACTTTTTATAATGAGATCTCTCGTATTATCAACTAATTAATAACTCGGTCGCATTATTTAGTTAAGTCAGCCACTTTGTATACAGAAATTGAAATTTCAAAGAAAACACTAAAATCCATAACCCAGCTGTAATACAACCAATAGTCTACAAACTGAAATTGCAAAGAAAATCAAAATAATAATACATCTTCACCACTTGCTTGTGTCAAAAATCAAGCTCATCGGTTCAAAATTACGGAAGAACTTCCCAATCTCTTTAATCCAGAAACAACGGTCACACATGTTGTCACCCTTACTGGTACCAATGGTCCACAGGCTGGACCAGTTTCTTTCCACAACAGCACAACATTGGCAACTGGTGAACGATGGCATTACCGATGAAATGAACTCCAACTTCTTTGAGGGGAAGTCGTCGCCATGCCACAAACCCCATCCCCATTTCACAGATCGCACTAGTTCCCTAACCCTAGCAGCAGTTTCCCTTGTAAAACGAGCAAAGTACTCCTCTTCCTTCCAAAAAGTTTCCTAATCATTGCGTATGCATACACGGCATGCTCATATCCTGCATCCGCTGCACTCTTCATGAGAGTAAGACCTTCTTCTCGAAGCTCATATGTGAAGAAAAACTGGACACCCTTCATATATAGTGTGCTTTGGTTTCCCTCAGCGTAACAAGTTGGGAACAACGAAATAGGAATAGGGGCTTCCCATGGATATGATAGCAAATCAAAAGAATGATATACCCTTCGCCGCTCTATTAACGCCTTAATCGACTTGCACGATGCTCTGAGGTTATAAAGATCTGTAATGGAATTATTGGCCACACGTTCAACAACTAACGCTTGAATTTCTTCAGGCATTTCGATAATCGGGAAACCTTCCATTTTCTAAGATAATCAGTTTGTGTCGACAAGGGTGAACTGATTGCGTGTTTATATAAAGAGTTGAAAAGGGTCTTCTGTTTTCGAGAAGGCGACCTTTCATGATCCTGGCATGGCATGCAACGTTTCGTGTTTCATATTTCTGGGAAACCGTTCATGAACTAAATAACTCAGCCGTGTCATGTCATTAACTCAGCCCTTTCATGTCAATAAATTTATCCTAAAGATAACTCAGTTGTAGCATGTCAATAACTCAGCCGCCCTTACCACAACCTTTCGTGTTTTTGGGCGGGAACTAAATAACTCAGTTTTATATTTCAATAACTCAGCCGTCAATTTCAATTTAATTGTGACTAGTCGTAGCATGTCAATAACTCAGCCGCCATAACCGCAACGTTTCGTGTTTTTGTGCGGGAACAAAATAACTCAGTCTTATATTTCAATAACTCAGCCGCTTTGTGTAACCTAATCTTTACCTTGGCATTCTAATACCTCTCTATATATAGTCCTCTTGTAGCATTTCTCTCGTATTATAGAAACAGTTATGTCGGTTGTCCTTGGTTGGTCTCTATCGCTAGCGAACAATGTCAATGCTATTCTAAGCTCGGCAGATCGGGATAACCTACCCTTTCTGAACCCTGGTTTTGGTGTAAATGTTTCCAAAACCACCGTAGAGTGGTTTACATTCTTGCATGATCTATCGGTTGCGATCCAGCCCATTCTTCGAGAAGGGTGGGTTCATGAGTGGCCGACTTACCGTGTCATTCTCGCTCATTTTAAGGAACGCTGGTTTCTTGAACTCGCTGTAAGCATCCATTATGTATCCCTATTAAATTTAACAGCTGTTATTTTTCTAATATTCGTTATATTATTTTATTTATTTTTTAGCGAAATAACACTTGGGATCCTAAGCATAATTACAAAGTTTGGGAGAAATTTAATCGCGTAGCCAGAACGATATTTCGTCATCAAATGCGGGAGTTAAACATGAATTGGGCGCTTGGTGGGCAGAAGCCTGATTGGATGCTAACCAGAGTTTGGCTTGCTCTCGTGGATATGTTTGAAGAATTTGGACCTGATAACTTTGGTTTTTAGAAAGGTTGCGTTTGTTATTTAGTTATGTTATTTTGAAAGTCAGCCGTAGCGTTTATGTAACTCAGCCGCTGTAATATTATTAACTCAGCCGCAGTAAATTATTAACTAAGCCTTTTATTTAACTCAGCCTTTTAATTAACTCAGCCACAATATATTAATTACTCAGCCTTTTATTTAACTAGGCCACGGTATACTCTAACTCAGTCTTTTATTAAACTTACACTTTTATTTAACTCAGCCACAATATATTAATAACTCAGCCTTTTATTTAACTGGGCCACGGTATACTCTAACTCAGCCTTTTATTAAACTTACACTTTTATTTAACTCAGCCGCAGTAGACTACAGCTTAGCCGTAGTAGAACTATAACTCAGTCCTAGCATGTCAATAACTCAGCCATAATTAGAAACATTAAAATCAATAACTCAGCTGTAATACAACATAGTGTACATATCAATACAACACTTTTAAATCGGACAAGTTTTCACATTATGTCCACTCTGTCTACAACTAGAACATGTGTGTTCTTTCCTAGGACGTTTGTTTTCAAGTGCAACCTCTAAAGCAGATTTCATCCTATTTTTCTTAGTCCTTCCTAGCTGAAGACGAATAGACGGGGGAAACAATGCTAGGTTAACCACGTTATCTGGAACTGGTAGTGCTGAATCAACCAGCATGACTGAATTGGCGTATGGGCTCACCAAATAAGCGCTGGTATAGTAAGGGTTGCATAGGGATATACGACAAACATTCCTGGACTCCGCAGCTGCAATTGCATGCGAACATGGTAATCTCTCCAGCTGGAAACGCCGGCATGTGCACTTTCTCCTTTCCAAGTTAACAACATGCAAAGACTCACCATATGTAAATTCAGTGTGATGAGTATTGATTCTTTGTACAGTCAACAGTCTCGCGGTAGTAACACGACCCTATTTTAAATAAAAAATGAACAATGAAAAACATTAGAGACTGAGTTATGAAATCTACTTAGGCTGACTTACTAAAATATAAGGCTGACTTATGACATCTATTTAGCTGACTTATCATTGATACATCTTACTTATGAAATCTATTTAGGCTGACTTATCATTAATACGGCTGAGTTATGATATCTACTTAGGCTGACTTACTACATGAAACGGCTGACTTATTTAATAAGTACGACTGACTTACAAGTAGTAGTTTCTCTACAGCACGTGTAAGCATTGTTCGCTGCGATTCAGCATCCTCTCTCCGTTCAGCAAACCATCTGGTCATCATAACCCGTATCGATTCTAGTACTCGAACAATGTTAAGACCTCTAGCATTTGATAATTCATTGATTCCGCTATGTTCGTAGTCATCAAATTGTACCTTTCGCCTGGGAAATGAACACGCGCCCACAGTTTGACATCGGCTCTTTGGAGGTACCCATGAAGGTCAGGATTAATAGCTTCAATCTCCTCTAACATTGCATTAAAGTCAGGCATCCTGAAACATCTTTCCGCTTTCTTCACCATACAAAATACATCTTTCCCTTTGTACCGTCCCAAAATGTTCTTATATAAATGGTACGTGGAAATTCCTCGAGAAGCCAACGGATACACATTTCGAATAGCCTTCCCAATCGATTTATGCCTATCTGAGATTATCGCAAGACCGTTGTCGTCAGGAATCAAAACTTTTAGTTGCGTAAAAAACCAGTTCCACGAATCGTCATTTTCTGTATCAACTACACCGAACGCGATTGGAAAAATCTGAAAGTTACCATCCTGAGCTAATGTTGTTAGAAGCGTCCCTTTGTATTTGCCATTAAGAAACGTACCATCGACAACCACAACTTTGCGCATGAACGGAAACCCATTTATGCTCGCGCCAAACGCAAGGAACACATACAAGAATCTTCCAAACTCATCGATTTGAAGACGAGTTATTGTATCAGGATTTGCCCTTCTTATCATGAATAAGTAAGAAGGCAAGTTTTCAAAACCACTCTCAGGTGTTCCCATATTGATTTCCCTTGCAAATTTCAGAGTCTTATATGATTTCCAATAATCCATCTTCCCAAATGAATACAAATAATAACTCAGCCAAATCACTTAAGTAACTCAGCTTGAACGTAAAAATAACTTAGCCATAACGTATAAATAACCCAGCCCATATACTTAACTAAGTCAGCCGAAACGTTGAAGTTTAAATAAACCAGCCAGATAATTCAACTAACTCAGCCGCATTGTTCGATGTTTATATAACTCAGCCTATCACTTAACTAGCACAGCCGGACGTTAATATAAGTCAGCCACAAAGTGTAGATATAACTCAGCTGTAACGTTGATATAAGTCAGCCTTACTACAACAATTACCTTGAGATCAAACTGTTTATTGAGAGTTATTCCCACACTCGTAGGTCGAACAGCCGGACCAACGTCGCCGAGAAAGTTTCTGTACAATTCTCCTAAAATATCTGGTGTTGCTTCTCGAGATCGATTAGAACGCTCAGTTACAGAACATGTATGTTCCAAATCGTAAATACGAACATAGAATGCCGGGGAATCCCCTTGTGTTGAAGCACGAACTCTCCAGAGACATCCACCAACCCAACATTTAACAATTAGTAAATCTGGATTAGATACTTCCACATCAAAATCAAATTGATCTCTCACTGTAAAAAGTTTCAGTCGTCTTTCCAACTCAGCTTTATTCTGGTATCGTTGCCCAACAGCAAGGTTTAGCGAAGACATCCCCAACCTTAGAACCTCTGAATCCCCTTTAGATCCGGTTAAATTGTAAGATGTTTCAGTCGTCTGAGATCTCTTTTTAGGCGGTAGTGTCGGTGAATCTTCGTCTTGTGCTGGAGACTCACCCTATGAGCTAAAGTTATCATCTTCGGATGACGCACCATCTGAGGCGTCGAACATATCAAATCGGCTATCAAATTCACTGTCTTCTTCGCCTTCTTCATCTTCTCCAACATCTTTCTGTTTTTCTTTGTCCAAGATATTAGAGAAGGTATTCTCATTGTCGTTCCGTTCCTCCTCCAAACTAAAACCATCGTATCTAGATTCAACTTCTGAGACTTCTGCTTCTGAGCTGAAAATGTATAATAAATTACTCTTCTCTCCCGCTCCGTCTTTCCGGCTGATCTCATCATCCTCGTTCTCTGTAATCTCTACACAGAGACGTAATCTTTCGGTTTTCCTTAGGCTTAAAATTTTTTGCAATTGACTCGTATTGGAGATGTAAACTGGTGGCGTGTCGTGCGCCATTGTTTTCAAAGCTTTATTCGAGAACTGGTAGCTTAGCTTAATCTGATGACTCGACTCATTCAATCTGTAATCATCGAGTACTGAATTTGCGAATTCGTCGTGTATTGTTTTCTCATCTGCATGCAGAACAATACATCCTGTACTGTCGGGTGTGAATACATATCTGTTTTTCTTAATCCAGTTACCTGAAACAATAATTACTGGATCAATAAGATTTTAGAGAAAGAGAAGAAGGTGAAGAACAGAGAGCGGCGTCTGTAACATAAACCCTAATTTTGTTGTTGTAGTTAGTAATGACATGGAAAATAAAAGCTGACATGGATGATGACATGGAAAACCGGTAATTCAGCCACCAAACGAACATTTAAGTCAGCCACAATAAGTCAGCCACTAAGTACACCGTAAGTCAGTCAAAACGTGAATACTATTTTAGTAATTAAATTTTTGTTCATAATCAGCCATAACAAAGATGAAACGCAAGAAGTCAGCTGTATCGTTAAATAAACCAGCCGGCAAATGAATGTTATTCTAGTAATTAATCTTTCGCTAAAAAGTCAGTCGTAAATCAGCTGAGTTTACTGTTACTCCATTTTACTACGGCTGATTAAATATAACTCAGCTGTAAAAACATCTCATAACTCGGCCGGTCGACGATCAATTAACCAGCCGCGATAGTTAACTCAGCCGTATGGTAACTAGAACTCAGTCGGATTTTCCATAAACCAGCCCGCTGATGTATAAGTCAGTCGTAATATTTGACCGTAACTCAGCCGTTATCACATAAACCAGCCTGATTTTTTTAAGTCAGCCGTAATGATCAGCTGAGTTATGATCATAACTCAGCTTATTTCTCATAAGTCAGCTAGATT
This sequence comes from Eruca vesicaria subsp. sativa, assembly GCA_932364175.1. NCBI lineage: Eukaryota > Viridiplantae > Streptophyta > Magnoliopsida > Brassicales > Brassicaceae > Eruca > Eruca vesicaria. Next base: position 166,721 of record CAKOAT010954043.1, on the reverse strand, counting down.
ATTTAAGTCAGCCGCAACGCACCTATATCTCGGCCGTAACGAAGTTCATATCGTATTGCGGCTGAGTTTTATGCCGCATTCTTACGTGGAGCCGATTTTTTGCCTATGTGGCACAAAAAAGTAATGGCATTCCTGTAAATACGTTTTTTCTCACAACGTAAAAAAGAGCACGCTGGGTATTAAAAAAAAGGTAGTAATATAAAATAGCTTTGTATGGTTGTGATAATAAGTAATAAAATTCACCCTATTTGAGTTAACTTCCCATTAAATTATGCTTATTGCCTTTTGTCTTCTATCATCTAGTTTAGTCTTTAAATAACATTGTATGCATCCTAAATTAAGCAAGGAAATAAATAATCCTTCTTACACTCTCTCACTCTTTACCACTCTCTCTCTTACTCTCACGAATCAAACTAACTCTCTCTCTCTCTTGTTCTTGAGCTAAACACACTTTGTTCTTCACTAATCTTACACCATTATCATGCCAATATTAAGATTTTCAGATCTGATAATGGTGGGGAGTACACGAGCCAGGCATTTAAAGATCACCTTTCTCTACATGGGATTCTGCATCAGACAAGCTGCCCTTATACCCCGCACCAAAATGGAGTTGCTGAGAGAAAGATCATGCACCTTATGGAAGTGACTCGGTCCATGATGTTTCATAAGAATGTCCCAAAGAGGTACTAGAGTGATGCTGTGATTGCTGCATGCTATCTGATCAATAGAATACCAACAAGGGTGTTAGATGATCAGTGTCCGTTTGAACAAAATCGAAGTGACTCGGTCATGCACCCTATGGAAGAAAGTGCACCTTATGGAAGTGACTCGGTCCATGATGTTTCATAAGAATGTCCCAAAGAGGTACTGGAGTGATGCTGTGCTTGCTGCATGTTATCTGATCAATAGAATACCAACCAGGGTGTCCGATGATCAGTGTCCGTTAGAAGTCCTCAACAAGAGCAAAACGGTTCTGGATCATTTGAGAATTTTTTGGTGTGTGTGCTATGTGCTGGTACCAGGCGTGCTAAGGAACAAGTTATAAGCTATGAGTACCAAGGCTATGCTGATTTGGTATTCTACCACTCAGAAAGGATACAAATGCTTTGATCCTATTGCTAGGAAAGTTCTAGTGTCTTGGGATGTTAAGTTCATGGAGGAGAAAGGTTATTATGAGTTTCAGAATTGGGAGGAGCTTGAAGGGCTATCTCAACCATCAGACAAGGCTGCTTGTTTGAGGAAATTATTAGAAGGTCTTGGAATTGGAGTGTCCCAGGATCAGAGTAGGTGTCAAAGACCTACTCCAGTTACTGCTGAAGAACCACATCACTTTGAACATGAGGGGGGGGGGGGAAGTCAATCAGATACTGGAGGTCAAGGAGATCGAGGTGCAGCGGGTACTGGAGATCAAGAAGATCAAGGATCTGGTTCTCTTGTCTAAAGTGTAGAGGAATCAGTGAGAGGGACTCACATTGAGAGTCTGTGAGCTAGTCAAGAAGATCAGATACAAGAAGAGAGCACTGGTCAAGAAGATCAGTCACAAGAAGAGAGTGTTGTTTATGTCCCTTTGAGGAGAAGCACACAAGTAAAGAAGGATCTTTCCAACTGGGTAAACACAAGAGTATACTATAATTGTCAAGCTGTGGAGCATCCGTCTCAAGCTGTGTGCTCATTTTCTGAATACCCCGAAGATCACTATGCTTTCATGGTAAGTCTCGATGAGAGCTATGTTCCGCGAAGCTATGAAGAAGCAAAATTGATTAAAGAGTGGAGGTATTCAGTTAATGCTGAGGCTGATGCCATGGTTAGGAATGACACATGGTATGAAAGCAAGCTACCTAAGGGAAAGAAAGCAGTGTCATGCAAATGGATATTCACCATGAAGTATCTACCTAATGGGAAGATTGATAGGCGCAAGACAAGGCTAGTTTTTACAGGGTTCACCCAAACCTATGGAGAAGATTACATTGATACATTTGCACCAGTTGCAAAACTCCATACTATTAGGATTGTCCTCTCTATTGCAACCAACCTTGAGTAGGATCTGTGGCAGATGGATGTTAGAAAGCTTTCCTTCAAGGAGAGCTGGAAGATGAAGTCTATATGCTACCACCTCCAGGCCTAGAAGGAATGGTGAAACCAGGGAATGTGCTGAGGTTGAAGAAACCTATCTACGGATTGAAGCAATCACCAATAGCATGGTACAACAAACTAAGTACAACACTGAACGGGAGGGGTTTTAGGAAATCTGAGCTTGATCACAACCTCTTCACGCTGGTTACTTCAGCTGGTATCATTGTTCTGCTAGTGTATGTGGATGATATCATCATCACTGGTAGTGATAAGGAAGGAATCAGAGCTACAAAGGAGTTTCTGAAGTCAGTATTTTATATAAAAGACTTAGGAGAAATGAAATACTTTCTTGGGATTGAGTTGTGTAGATCCAAGGAAGGGTTATTCATTTCTCAAAGAAAGTATGCATTGGATCTACTTAAGGATGCTGGTGCTTATGGAGGAAAAACTGCCAAGATGCCCATGGAGGATGGATATAAGGCTCCACGTGAGGGGGAGTTAGAGGATAGCATCTGTTTCATGACCCAAAGTTTTATAGGAAGCTGGTGGGGAAGCTAATATACTTGACTATTACCAGGCCAGACATTTGCTTTGCTGTGAATCAGATCAGTCAGCATATGCAAGCTCCAAAAGAACATCACTGGCGCATGGTTGAAAGAGTCCTCATGTATCTGAATGGAACTCAGGGTCTTGGTGTATGGATAGGCTGTAATAAGAGCACTGAAGTTGTGGGATATTGTGATGCTGATTGGGCAGGAGATATAGCTGATAGGAAGTCTACTACAGTCTATTGCACATTCATTGGTGGAAATATGGTTACTTGGAAGAGTAAGAAGAAAAAGGTTGTGTCATGCTCTAGTAGTGCTAAGGCTTATTGACTTGAAGTAACCACAAGGAAGCTAGTTAAGAGAAACACTTCAGCTAAGTAGATGAAGAAGACCAGTCCGTACATATCTTGACCTACAAGCTATTACGTACAACCTTGGCTTACAAGGAAGCACCCTAAGCTAGCTTACCGTGGAAGACAAGGCACTGAAGATTCAAATCGTCCACACTCCCTTCTCTGGTCAAGAAGAATGTTGGCAACAATCAGAAGCAAGTGGGAGTATTTAAATAGTTAAAGTCACATCATCTATTTAGAGGAGAGAGGGAGAGATGGCCGTTTAGCATAAGTCACTTTCAGCCTCCACTCACTCTTCTTTGTTTATTCTTTTGTGTAGATTCAGTTTGTCTTATAATGTAAACACAAGCCAGAAATAAGAATTAAGGAAATAATTTTCCTCATTACTCTTTACTTGTCACTAACTCACTCTCTCTCTCTCTCTTACACGGATCACTCTGTCTCTTGTTCATCCTTGTTCTTCACTTTTACTTTCATGGTATCAGAGCTTTAAGCTCCTGATTTCCTTAAACACTTCCGCACAAACACTCTACTCACTTCACTCTTTCATTTGAACCAAGCAAAATCTTGTTTCAGCTCAAGAACACCCTTTGGACCAGTGGACAATAATCTGGCCGAATCTTGTTCTTGACTATTTTCTTGGTTGATTCTCACTTTCTTCTCCTATCTACAAGTAATATAAACCTTGTTTCACTTCTCTGCTCCTGTCTAGACAAGATTCACTCCATTTACTTCATTCACTCTTAAGATTCATTCTATAACCCGCTAGACAAAAGAAAGAAGAAGATGGAGAAGATGGATTATCAGCTGCACAAACCCATCATGATTCCGGCTACCCTAAAAGGAGCCAACTACATTACCTGGTCAAGATTGGCCAAGACTGCTCTTGGAGGACGAGTCTTATGGAAACACATCACCTCAAGTGAGGCACCAAAGCAAATCACCCAAGGAGCTGACGGCAAGGAGGTTGTAGATGTGGACAATGACAAATGGGAACAAGAGGATCTCATGGTATTGTCTATCTTGCAAAGCTCACTTGATACTCCCATTATGGAGTCATATTCCCACTGTGAAACTGCAAACCAACTGTGGGAAACTCTTCAAAAGGTTTATGGAAACACATCAAACCTGACCCGGATCTTTGAGGTGAAAAGAGCCATCAACAACTTGCATCAAGAGGAGATGGAATTTACCAAGCATCTAGGGAAGTACAGCCAGCTTTGGTCAGAGCTTGAGATGCTGAGACCAAGCACCACTGACCTTAGTGTTCTTGAAGAAAGGCGCGAGCAAGACAAAGTCTTTGGACTGTTGCTCACACTTCACCCAAGCTTCAATGATGTCCTAAAGCACATACTAAGGTCCAAGGAGCTTCCAAGCTATGATGAAGTGTGCTCTCAACTACATAAGGAGCTAGGTTCAGAAGGTTTATTTGGTGGAAAAGGCGAGCTAACCATGGCCAACATAGCTGAGAAGGTAGATAATGCTGCAGCTAATAAGTCTTACTTCAAGCCTAGAGGTGGTGGAGGAGATAAACAAGTCATTTGTGAGCATTGCAAGAAGGAAGGTCACTCTAAAACCAACTGCTGGATCCTACACCCACACTTGATACCTGCCTCAGCAAATAGATACAACCGTACTAAGGCTAATGAAGCTAGAGCACAAGAAGGGTTACAGCCTACAAATGCAGCAATGCGCATGGGGGAGGATGAGAGAGCTATGGCAGCAACTACACGGGTGGTTGGGTCTGGATCTTCACATCCTTCCAATGATGACTCCTTCATCCGCAAGTCTGACTTTGAGGCACTCATAAAGGCCCTCAATGCCAACTCTGATAACCTTAGTAGTTTTGCTTTAAAATCTATGTTAAATACATCAGAACCTAGTAGACCTTGGATAGTTGACTCAGGAGCTACACATCACATGATTAGGGATGTTAACCTCATTAGTGATATTAAACCAGCACCAGGTAATGTTTTGATAGCAAATGGAGATAGCATACCCATTAAAGGTGTAGGAAATTTGAACTTGTTTGACAAATAATATCAAGCTCTTTATATGCCTACCTTTACTTCCAACTTACTAGCAGTAAAGAAAGCTACTAATGATCTTAATTGTAATGTGATTTTTAGTCCTAATGAGTTTTGCTTTCAGGATATTGAGACTAGTAAGATGCTGGGAAAAAGTGTGAGCAAAGGAGAGTTATATGTTCTTGAAGACACCAAGACTAGATCAGATTTATCTTATGCGTTTAAATCTACTTCTGTTTTATCTACTGATGTTTTATCGCATGCTAGATTAGGCCACCGTCATTCTAGGGCTTTAGCATTGATGTTACCTAATCTTTTAAAAATGAAAGCTGTGAAGCTTGTATCGTTGGTAAACATTGCAAATCTCTTTTTCCTAAATCTATGACCATTTTTGAAAACTGCTTTGATTTGGTTTATTCTGATGTCTGCACAGCACCTTGTTTATCTAGGGAAAATCATAAGTACTTTGCTACATTTATAGATGAAAAATCAAAGTTTACTTGGTTAACATTGATCCCAAGCAAAGATAGGGTGTTAGAAGCGTTTACAAACTTTCAAAACTATGTCACTAACCATTTCAACTCTAAGATTAAAATTTTTAGGTCTGATAATGGTGGAGAATACACAAGTCATGCGTTCAAACACCACTTAGCTAGACATGGGATCATTCACCAAACAAGCTGTCCATACACACCTCAGCAAAATGGTGTGGCTGAGAGGAAGAATCGCCACCTAATGGAAGTAGCAAGGAGTATGATGTTCCATACCAGTGTTCCTAAAAGGTTTTGGAGTGATGCTGTGGTTGCTGCATGCTACTTGATCAATAGGACACCAACTAAAATCCTGCAAGATGAATCTCCATTTCAGGTATTGCATAAAACAAACCCTCCTCTAGATCACTTACGTGTGTTTGGATGTGTGTGCTATGTGTTTGTATCAGGTGAACCAAGCTAGACCCTAAGAGTGTCAAAGTCGTGTTCATTGGATATGCACACACAGAAAAAGGGTACAAATGCTACTGTCCAGAGTCTAGGAGGGTTCTAGTGTCAAGGGATATCAAATTTGTGGAGGAAAAACGGTTCTATGACAAGAAGAATTGGGAAGATCTCAGAGATTTGTCTCGTGGAGGATCAGATAGAGCTACCAACCTTCAGATCACCATGGAGAGTCTAGGAATCAGCTCCTCAATTCCCTCAACCACGACAGATTCATCAGCAACTAGTGCCCCTGAATCACACTCTCAGTCTCACCAACTTGATCCTTAGGGGGGAAAATGAACCTGAATCACAACCATCAATAGAGAATGAAGATGATTCAGCAAGTGCAACATGATCAAGATGGTGAAACAGAAACAGGTCATGATCAAAATGAGGAGGAGGCTGGTGAAATTATGGGAGAACCACAACCAGTGGTAGAAGAGCAACAACAACAACTTCAACCACTAAGGAGAAGCACTCGGATTAGACATCCTCCATCTAACTGGATCAACACAAGAGTGTACTTCAACAACAATGTTGTTGCACATCCTATTCAAGCAGCATGCTCAATGGCAACTTTCCCTCAGCAACACCAAGTCTTTATGACTAATCTCGACCAAGACTTCACTTCAAAGACCTATGAAGAGGCAATGGAAGAGGGTTGGAGAGAATCAGTGGGAGCAGAGATGGGTGCTATGGAAAGGAATGACACATGGTTTGAGACTGAGTTACCTATGGGCAAGAAATCTGTGACCAGCCGGTAACTCTTCACCATCAAATATTTGCTAATGGAAAGCCAGAGAGGAAGAAGACCAGATTGGTTGCAAGAGGGTACACTCAGGTTTATGGAGAAGACTACCTTGACACCTTTGCACCAGTGGCCAAGCTTCACACCATAAGGATCATAATATCAGTGGCTGTGAACCTAGAATGGGATCTATGGCAAATGGATGTCAATAATGCCTTCTTACAAGGAGAATTAGAGGATGAGGTGTATATGAGACCACCTCCTGGCCTAGAAAGCATGGTGAAACCAGGGAATGTCTTGAGATTGAAGAAAGCTATATATGGTCTAAAGCAATCACCTAGAGCCTGGTATCACAAGTTGAGTACAACCCTAAATGGAAGAGGTTTTATAAAATCAGAAGCTGATATCACACTCTTCACACTCACAAGCAAGCAAGGTATTGTGGTAATCTTGATCTATGTGGATGATATAATAATCACTGGAAATGACAAAGAAGGTATCATCTCCACTAAAGCTTTTCTTAAAAGTTCATTTGATATTACAGATTTGGGTGAGTTAAAGTACTTTCTAGGAATAGAAATGTGCCGTTCTAAGGAAGGGCTGTTTCTATCTCAAAGAAAGTACACACTTGATCTCTTGAATGAGGCAGGAAAGCTAGGAGGAAGGATAGCCAAAACACCACTTGAAGAAGGATACAAAGTCTTGCGTGAGGGGGAGTTTGAAGATGAACCATTTGGAGACTTCAAACTATATTGGAGAATGGTGGGCAAACTGATCTATCTCACCATCACCCGGCCAGATATCTCCTCTGCAATGAACCAAGTGAGTCAGTATATGCAAGGTCCTAAAGTTCACCATTGGAATATGGTATCATGTTCAAGTGCAGAGGCAGAATATAGAGCCATGAGGAAGCTTACTAGTGAGCTCATTTGGTTCAGGAACCTGCTAAGAGACTTGGGCATAGACACAACAACACCAATCACAATGCATTGTGATAACCAAGCAGCTATTCATATAGCATCCAACTCAGTGTTTCATGAAAGGACAAAGCACATTGAGGTGGATTGTTACAAGGTGAGACAAGCTGTGGATCAAAAGATTATTCTACCTCGCTATACAAGAAGTGAAGACCAGTTAGCTGATATCTTCACCAAGGGAGCAAGCAGCAAGGTCTGTGAGTCCATACACCCGAGATTGAGACTCATAGACTTAGCTAGATCATGATCCTTGTAAGCCATGGAGCATCTACTCTTTTACTTTGTGTGTTTTATCCCATTGAGTTTTAGCACAAAGGTTTTAATGAGGGATGTCTTCATGTGGTCCAAGCTTTACCCATATCTTATGGCTAAGCTTGAGGGGGAGTATTGACATGAAGTCACCACAAGGAAGCTAGTTAAGAGAAACACTTCAGCTAAGTAGATGAAGAAGACCAGTCCGTACATATCTTAACCTACAAGCTATTCCGTACAACCTTGGCTTACAAGGAAGCACCCTAAGCTAGCTTACCGTGGAAGACAAGGCACTGAAGATTCAAATCGTCCACACTCCCTTCTCTGGTCAAGAAGACCGTTCGAAACAATCAGAAGCAAGTGGGAGTATTTAAATAGTTAAAGTCACATGATCTATTTAGAGGAGAGAGGGAGAGATGGCCGTTTAGCCTCCACTCACTTTCAGCCTCCACTCACTCTTCTTTGTTTACTCTTTTGTGTAGATTCAGTTTGTCTATATAATGTAAACACAAGCCAGAAATAAGAACTATGGAAATAATTTTCCTCATTACTCTTTACTTGTCACTAACTCACTCTCTCTCTCTCTCTCTTACACGGATCACTCTCTCTCTTGTTCATCCTTGTTCTTCACTTTTACTTTCAAGGCTGAGTATAGAGCTATGCTCAAGTTAACCAACGAGTTAGTATGGATCAAGGGGATCTTAAAGCACTTAGAGGTTGAGAAAACAACACCAATGACCATGCACTGTGATAACCAAGCGGCTATTCATATTGCTACAAACTCAGTGATTCATGAAAGAATAAAGCATATTGAGGTTGACTGTCACAAGGTTAGACAGATGATAGTCTTGGGTGTCATCTTGCCATGTTACACAAGGAGTGAAGATCAGTTGGCGGATGTTTTCACCAAGGCAGCTAGGCAAAAGACTATGGAGTCCATACACATCAGGTTATTGTTGACATGAAGGAGTTACTAAGATAAAAATAAGATGACCATTGGTACAAGCGTGACCATGAAGAGCTTGACCATATGGTCAACTACAAATAAGATGACCATTGGTGCAAGCGTGACCATGAAGAGCTTGACCATATGGTCAACTACAAATAAGATGACCATTGGTGCAAGCGTGACCATGAAGAGCTTGACCATATGGTCAACTTCAAATACGATGACCATGGGTGCAAAGGTTAACCATGACGAAAGGAGACCTTGGCCATATGGGAAAATTCAAATGCCCTGATTCTGCCCTTCTCCACGTGCATTTTACCTTTGTGTACTAACTTGTATTATTTTAATTATTTTATTTTAGGCATCTTACCTATATATTTTGCTGTAAGGTACATTGATTTAATTAAGGAAATATATTTTCTCTTCACTACTCTCTCTCTCTTCTTTGTTCTTCATTCTCCAGCAACAATACTTTCTTAATCTCTAATTCTTACATGATATCAGAGCAACTTCCTCTTGAGACCTATTCTCTACTTTAATTCTTATTATCTTCCGCAAATCTACTCTGATTATTTCTCAAACAATTCGTGTCATGTTCATCTCTGTTATTGAGTGTTCTTGAGTGTTCTTGAGCTGTTCTTGCTGTTCTTGAACTTTCTCTATTTTTTCTTAATGGAAAACTCAAAAATGGTGGTGATTCCGGTTAGGTTTACTGGAACTAACTATTTACTCTGGTCAAGACTCGCCAAAACTGCTCTTGGAGGCAGAGGACACTGGGATTATGTTGTTAACGGCAAGATCTTAAAGAAGAAGACCATTTCAGAAGGGAATGGCACAGAAGATAAGGCTGCGGCTGGTGAAGATGGAGAGAAAGGTCAGGAGGATCTCATTGCTCTATCTTTCATCCAAAACATTCTTGAAACCTCATCTTAGAAACTTACTCCTACTGTGAAACTTCCAAAGAATTGTGGGATACACTTCAGAAGGTGTATGGTAACCTATCTAATCTAAGCCGGGTGTATGAAGTTAAACTAGCTATCAATAACCTTAGACAAGATGAAGAAGAGTTCAACCAGCATCTAGGAAAGTTTAGAAGCCTCTGGTCTGAGGTAAATATGTTAAGACCAAGCTCTTGTGATCCGGAGGTCTTGAGAGAAAGACAAGAGCAGGATGCTGTCTTTAGTCTCTTACTGACCCTAAATCCTGCTTATAATCAGCTTATAAAGCATGTTCTGAGGGAAGAGAAGCTGCCAGACCTAGATGATATGTGTGCTCTAATCCAAAGAGAAAAAGCATCACATGATCTGTTTACAAAGAAAAGGCAGCTACCAGTCAAAGATATGCCAAATGAGAAGAAAAGAATGGTGTTGGCTCCTGTACTCAAGAAGACCAGGAACAAACATGTCAAAAGACACATACAATCCAAGATGTGTACTCCCAAGTCTGATGCAAAACAACCAAGGGAGGATCCAGTCCTTGAAATGGCACATGATGGTTCAGCTATGTACTCTGCCTTCATAAATGAGTCTGATTGAAGAGACATCTGGAGCAAGGCAGAGATAAAGAAGGGTCAGATCAATGTGAGAGACATTCAGCCACTGATCAAAGCAGCCAAGGCGATCATCTCTGCAAAACAGTCTGGTATATATCCCCATAACTCTAAGCCCATCATTATTGATTCCGGAGCTAGCCATAATATGATTAAGGATGAGAACCTTATTAGTGATGTTAGACCGGCCTTAGGGAATGTAAGAATTGCAAATGGAGATATGGTAAAGATAGAAGGAGTAGGGAACCTCAAGCTGTTTGATAGACAGTCCGAAGCCTTCTATATGCCTAGTTTTAAATCTAACCTTTTGTCTGTGAAGAAAGCTACGGTTGACTTGGATTGTCAGGTGGTTTTTAGACCAAATGACGTGGAGTTTCAAGATCTTAAGACAGGGGAGATGATTGGTAAAGGAACCAGCAAGGGTGATCTATATCATCTCCAAAATAACAATGTATCAAGACTGTCCGAACCTCATGTGTGCATGACAAGTGAGAACACTAGGTGGCATGCTCGGTTGGGTCATCCTCATGCTCGAGCTCTGCAGCTCATGATGCCTGGAGTTTCTCTCAATCACTTGGAGTGTGAAGCTTGTATCTTGGGAAAACATTGCAAATCTGTCTTTCCAACATCTGAGACCATTTATGGGAAGTGCTTTGATCTTGTGCACTCTGATGTCAAGTACTTTGTCAAATTTATAGATGAGAAGTCAAAGTACACATGGATTACATTGCTGCCTTCCAAGGATCGTGTACTAGAAGCCTTTATGAACTTTCAAGCTTATGTGGTTAGTCATTTCAAGACAAATATCAAGATTCTGAGGTCAGACAATGGTGGAGAGTAAACAAGCCATGCTTTCAAGAGTTTCTTGGCAAAGCATGGCATAGTGCACCAAACAAGCTGTCCATATACTCCTCAGCAAAATGGAGTTGCTGAAAGGAAGAATAGACATCTCATGGAGGTGGCTAGATCCATGATGTTTCATGCCAATGTCCCAAAGAGGTTCTGGAGTGATGCGGTGGTGACAGCATGCTATCTGATCAACCGGATCCCAACCAGAGTATTGAAAGATGTCTCTCCTTATGAAGTGATGAACAAAACCAGGCCATTCATTAATCATCTTCGAGTCTTTGGATGCGTCAGCTTTGTGTTAATACCGGGAGACCAAAAAAGCAAGCTAGAAGCAAAGAGCATGAAATGCATGTTCATTGGGTATTCTTCCACGCAGAAGGGATACAAGTGCTACCATCCAGAAACTAGAAGAGTGATGGTGTCTAGAGATGTGAAGTTTCTGGAAGAAAAAGGGTTTTATGATGAAAAGAATTGGGATGAGCTCAAAGATCTGTCTCAATCATCTAACCAAGCCAATAACCTGAGAAATATTATGGAAAGCCTTGGGATTGGACTCTCCAGAGATAAAGATACCACACAAGTAGCTCCCACTCATCCGGAGACTGCGCCAGAACCAGAGGGAAATACTCATCCTGATCCTGAGGGGGGGGGGGGCAGTGAGAATGTAGAGCAAGAACAACCAGACCAACAAGCTCAACCTGGAGATAACTCAGAATCGGTTCATGATCAAGATGAAACTGCACCAGGCTCAGCTGAGATGGATGAGCCAAATGAAGCAGAAGCAAAAACTAAGCAAGTACAACCATTGAGAAGTAGTACAAGAATCAGAAAGCCGGCTTAAAACTGGATCAACACAAGGGTCTACTTCAATGCTGAGGCAGTAGCTCATCCAATGAGTGGTGTATGCTCTCTTGCTCAATATCCAGAAGAGCACCAAGTTTTCATTGGAGAATTGGACCAAGAATGGGCTCCAAAGACTTATAAAGAAGCCATGAAGAATGATGAGTGGAGAGAATCTGTTGGTGATGAGATTGGAGCCATGATAAAGAATGAAACATGGTTTGAATCTGAACTTCCTAAAGGCAAGAAAGCAGTAACAAGTCGTCTCTTGTACACCATCAAATATGGAGCTGATGGAAAACCGAAAAGAAAGAAAACAAGACTTGTAGCAAGAGGCTACACTCAAGTCTATGGAGAGGACTATCTAGACACCTTTGCACCAGTAGCCAAGCTTCACACCATCAGGATTCCCTTGTCATTGGCGGTTAACCTTGAGTGGGATCTATGGCAAATGGATGTGAAAAATGCTTTCTTGCAAGGAGATCTAGAAGATGAGGTATACATTAGGCCACCTCCTGGTATGGAAGAGATGGTCAAACCAGGAAATGTGCTTAGACTCAAGAAGGCAATCTATGGCTTGAAACAATCACCAAGAGCCTGGTACCACAAGCTAAGCACCACACTTAATGGAAGAGTATTTGTGAAGTCTCAAGCTGATCACACACTCTTTACCCTTACCAGGAAGCAAGGGATTGTTGTGGTTCTTGTCTATGTGGATGATATAATCATCACTGGTAGTAATAAGGAGGGAGTCATCTCAACCAAGACCTTCCTCAAGACTGCATTTGACATCAAATACCTAGGAGAGCTGAAGTACTTCCTTGGCATTGAGATATGTAGATCAAAGGAGGGATTGTTTTTGTCCCAAAGAAAATATACCTTGGACATCCTAAAGGAGGCAGGATATCTTGGAGGAAGACAAGCCAAAACACCACTTGAGGAAGGTTACAAAGTATTGCGAGAGGGGGAGTATGAGGATACTCCATTTGAAGACTTCAAGAAGTATAGAAGAATGGTGGGAAAGCTTATCTATCTTACCATCACTCGGCCTGATGTATGCTTTGCTGTGAATCAAGTAAGCGAACACATGGGATCACCTAAAGTTCATCACTGGAACATGGTGGAAAGGATCTTGAGATATTTAGGAGAAGCTTCCGGCCAAGGTGTATGGATGGCTTGCAACAAAAGCACTGAAGTGGTTGGGTATTGTGATGCTGATTGGGCAGGAGATATGTTTGATAGGAGATCAACTACTGGTTATTGCACTTTCATAGGAGGAAACTTGGTTACATGGAAGAGTAAGAAGCAAAAAGTGATCTCTTGTTCAAGTGCTGAAGCTGAATATAGAGCAATGAGAAAGCTGACCAGTGAGCGTATTTGGATCAAAGGATTGGTAAAGGACTTGGGGATTGAAATCAAGACACCAATGACTATGCATTGTGACAACCAGTCAGCCATACACATTGCATCCAACTCGGTCTTCCATGAGAGAACCAAGAACATAGAAGTAGACTGCCACAAAGTGAGACAAGCCGTGGAACAACAAGTGATTCTCCCTTGCTACACAAGAAGTGATGATCACCTAGCTGACATCTTCACCAAGGCAGCTACACACAAGGTCTGTGAGTTCATTCATCCAAAGCTTGGACTCATATATCTCTCATGTCACTGATCTCTCCTCCCATGAGGTGTTCTACTCTTTTTCCTTGGCTCGGGTTTTGGCCCATGAGGTTTTACCTAGCTAAGGTTTTAATGAGTGAATGCTTCATGGCTTCCAAGCTTGACTTGTTCCACATGGTCAAGCTTGAGGGGGAGTGTTGACATGAAGGAGTTACTAAGATAAAAATAAGATGACCATTGGTACAAGCGTGACCATAAAGAGCTTGACCATATGGTCAACTACAAATAAGATGACCATTGGTGCAAGAATGACCATGAAGAGCTTAACCATATGGTCAACTACAAATAAGATGACCATTGGTGCAAGCGTGACCATGAAGAGCTTGACCATATGGTCAACTTCAAATACAATGACCAAGGGTGCAAAGGTTAACCATGACAGAAGGAGACCTTGGCCATGTGGGAAAATTCAAATGCCCTGATTCTGCCCTTCTCCACGTGCATTTGACCTTTGTGTACCAACTTGTATTATTTTATTTTAGGCATCTTGCCTATATATTTTGCTGTAAGGCACATTGATTTAATTAAGGAAATATATTTTTTCTTCACTACACTCTCTCTCTTCTTTGTTCTTCATTCTCCAGCAACAATACTTTCTTAATCTCTAATTCTTACAGTTAGGACTCACTGATCTTTCGCCTAAGGGCTAATTTGTACACTCTCCTGATCATGAGGTCTCTACTCTTTTACTCATCAAGGTTTTGTCCCAAATGGATTTTCTTTGGTGAGTTTTTAATGAGGGGGATCTCATGGTCCTTCCAAGCTTGACTTGTTCCACATGGTCAAGCTTGAGGGGGAGTGTTGAGATTAATAAAATATAAAGGAGATGGTGAGATGATAGACTGAAGTGTGTTGAAGGAATTAAGGAATGGAGAGGAAATGATTTAGGGCTGTCCGGAAAAGGACCGTACTACATGTATGGACACCCTAACTTGGCTAAGAAGTTATCAAGGAGAAACTTACCTTAGTGTGGTAACTTGGGAAGTTAACTTCTGCTTCTTACCTTACCTTATCCTAACATTGAGAGAGGATAAGGAAGGAGCGCATCCAGGCTGTCAAGTGCTGAAAGGAGAGCATCTTGGACTAGTAAAAAGAGTATCCCGGACTAGTAACCAAGCGTGTGGAACTTCTTATCCAAGCATTTCAAATTTAGGCTCCTCTTTAGTTTGAATTCACATGCTTCTCTATTTTCTTTAGAAACCTTATCTATTTATCTTTGTAATGCTTTCAGAATTAACATACACAGAACTTTTATCTCTCTCTACTCTCTTTCCAGTTCATCATGGTGTTCATTCTCTTTGGTACCTAAACTGCTCTTAATCACTTCAAATCTTCTCTAGTCTCTCTAAATCTCTCAATACCTTTTCTATTCTCTAAAATCTCACTGCCCACAGCTGGCTATTCTTCCCACGGTGCTTGGTAAAGTCCATCTCTTCTTGCTGCAAGTTGCTTATAGCCCTCTTTACTTCAAAGATCCTTGTGAGATTTGAAGTGTTGCCATATACTTTATGTAGGGTGTCCCACAGCTGCTTTTCTGTCTCACAAATAGAGTAAGACTCCATGATGGGCGTGTCAAGAGAGCTTTGTAGGATAGACAACACCATGAGGTCCTCTTGGCCCCATTTGCTTTCATCCACCTCTACTATCTCCTTGCCGCCTTCTCGTTGAGTGATACGCCTTGGTGCTTCACTTGAAGTACAATGCTCCCATAGGCCTCTTCCTCCAAGGGCTGTTTTGGCCAGTCTTGACCAGATGAGGTAGTTACCTCCTTTGAGAGTGGCTGGTATTTCCAATGGTTTAATGTAGCTATGCTGTTCCATATTGGTTTGCTATTGTCCGCTGGATAAAGAGGTGTACTCACAAGAAAAGAATATTTCCGTGAGCAAAAAGGTGGAGAGAATCAGGATAGACACAAGATACTCTCAAGAGATAAGCTGGTTTAGAAGGAAATGAAGTGAACAAGCAAGAACAATCCTTATTACCCACTACTTATAGCTCTGATGCCATGTTAGAAAGTGATGAAAAATGCTGGAAAAAATGAAGAACAAGTGAATGGAGTAAGAGAGAGAGAGAGAGATTAAATCGTTGGAGAGTTAAAAGAGAGAAGAAGGATTCTTGTTTCCTTATTTTTATTTCTGCATGAGGTTACAATATTTATACACAAAACATCTGCATACAGAAATGATCAATAATGAAGCTAGTGCGGAGTTAAAGTGACTTGTGCTGAACTGTTCACTCCCTCTCTCTTCTTTAAGTAGAACATGTGAGGTTAACTATTAAAATACATCCACTTTCTCCAGATCTTTCCAACTATCGGATTGACCTCTGAGGAGAGAAGCTCATTCGAATATGTTGAGCCTTTTCTTCCACGGAAAGCTAATCTCAAGGTTGCTTCCTTGTCAGCCAAGGCTGTACGGAATACCTTGTACACCAAGACATGTATGAACTGGCCTTCTTCTACTTAGCTGAAGTGTTTTACTTGACCAGCTCTTTGTCATGTCTTCATGTCAATACGATCAATGTCACGAACCAGAGACACCACACGACGTGCTCCAAGAACCAGACCAGATGATACTCTTGGAAACCTCAAGCTCCAGATTCCTGTCTTTAGTGGAACCAGTGAACCTGATAACTATCTTAACTGGGAGAAGAAGATCGAATTAGCCTTTGTTTGCCAAAACTACTCAGAGTCTAAGAAGGTGAGACTGGCTGTGACCGGATTCAATGGGTATGCCTTGCACTGGTGGGATCAGATCGTGACTACTAGGAGAAGGACTGGTGAACCACAAGTTGCCTTCTGGGTTGAGTTGAAAACTTTGATGAAGAAACGGTTTGTTCCAAGCCACTATGCCGAGAAGTTCATCAAAAACTTAGGAGACTTTCGCAGGGAAGCAAGAGTGTTGAAGATTAATATCAGGAAATGGAGATCCTTATGATCAAGGCTGCTGTGGATGAAGTTCCAGATGCTACTATGGCTCGTTTTCAGGCTGGTCTGAATAGAGATATTCAAGACAGATTGGAGCTGCAAGAATATGAAAACATCTATGAGCTACTCCATAAGGCTATTCTCATTGAACCGCAACTATAAAGAAAGTCTACTGCGAAGGGCTCTTATGGGAACACTTAAAGATCCAATGCCAAAGAGGATAAGGCTTTTGTTAAGCCAAAGGAGGAAACCAAAGCAAACAGTGACAAAACCAGAGCACCAGCCACGAGATCAAGGGATGTAAAGTGCTTCAAGTGCCAGGGAATTGGCTATTATGCTAATGAGTGGACCAACAAAAAGGTCATGATACTCTTGGAGAATGGTGAGATGGTATCCGAGGAAGAGAAGTCACAAGAGTCTGGAGATGAGGCCATATCTTCTCCAATGGCTGAATGAAGATTGTGAGTTAAAGTTCACAGAACAAGTAATGGTTCCTATAACCATTGGGAGATACCAAGATGAGATTGTTTGTGATGTTTTTACCAATGGATTCGAGCCATATGTTGTTGGAAATATTGTCCTAGATATAATCACAAGAGCAAGACATGAAGGAAAAGACATTTAGGCGAGTAAATGTAATGTGATCCGAACAACATGTACGGATGATCCTTCCCACCATGGCTTAACCTAGAGTGTCTTTGAAGGCAAGGAATAATATGAAGAAGCAAGGAGAAGGGTCTGATCTCGTCTGGTTTGAATGGAGAAGTCAAAGGGAACCGTTGGGATAAGAAGACAAGAGGAACAATTAAATAAGAGTATAAGTCACATGTCCTCTTTAGCATTCTATCCGTTTAAGACTAGTCCCTTTCATCCTCTTGGTCGAGTACATTATTATATTATCTTCTCTTGTCTTGTATCTCCTAGATTAGTCTTTAAATAACCTTTGTAAGTATTCATTTTAAGTTAAGGAAGCAATCCTTCCTATTCTCGTGTCAACATACTTCTCTCTCTCTCACGAATCAAACTCCAATTCTCTCCCTTGTTCTTAAAGAGTTCTTCATTATTTCTTCAATAAACTTACATGGTATCAGAGCTTTAAGCTTCTGAACCTATCCTTTACTTCCGCAAAGCTACTGTACACTTCTTTCTCTTTCATTCTCACAGTTTATTCTCTTCAAAATCTCTTAAATACACTCTTTTACCCACTGGACAATAGCTTCTCAAAATGGAGTACAACTTCAACAGCAAGCCAGTGGTGATTCCGGTTACCCTAAAGGGGGTAAACTACCTAATTTGGTCAAGATTGACATGAACAGCCCTTGGTGGAAGAGGCTTATGGGAGCACATCACTTCAGGTGAAGCACCAAAGCAAACCACACAAGAAGAACATGGCGAGGAGATTATAGAGGTGGATGAAGGCAAATGGGGTCAAGAGGATCTCATGGTACTGTCTATCCTACAAAGCTCACTCGATGTTCCTATCATGGAAGCCTATTCACATTGTGAAACCGCAAAACAACTTTGGGAGACCTTGCAAAAGGTTTATGGCAACGCTTCAAATCTGACCCGGATCTTTGAAGTAAAGAGAGCCATCAACAACTTGCAACAAGAAGTGATGGATCTAACCAAGCACCTTGGGAAATACAGTCAGCTGTGGTCTAAACTTGAGATGCTGATACCAAGCACCACTGACCCTACCATCCTTGAAGAGAGGTGTGAGCAAGACAAAGTCTTTGGAATACTTCTTACCCTTAACCTGAGCTTCAATGACTTGATAAAGCACATTCTCAGGGCAAAAGAATTACCAAGCTATGATGAAGTGTGCTTACAACTTCAGAAAGAGCTAGGGTCGGATGGATTACTTGGTGGCAAAGGTGACTTATCTATGGCTCACAAGGATGAAAAAAGAGAAGCTCCAGCAGCAGTCAACAAAGCGGCTTACAAACCAACTGGAGATAGGCGCTCAGGCT
This sequence comes from Eruca vesicaria subsp. sativa, assembly GCA_932364175.1. NCBI lineage: Eukaryota > Viridiplantae > Streptophyta > Magnoliopsida > Brassicales > Brassicaceae > Eruca > Eruca vesicaria. Next base: position 148,003 of record CAKOAT010954043.1, on the reverse strand, counting down.
TTTGTGACTATTGCAAGAAGACATGACACATCAAGAACAACTGCTGGACTCTCCATCCTCACCTCAGACCATCCTCAACAAATACGTATGGACAAGGCAGAGCTCATGAAGCAAGAGCTCAAGATGTTCAGTCACACAATGCGGGTACTATGCGCATAAGAGAGGAGAGAAAGGCCATGGTTTCAACCAACTTTTCTGCTGGAACCTCTTCTCAGCCTGTCCAAGAGGACTCCTATCTTCGCAAGTCAGACATTGAGGCCTTGATCAAAGCCCTCAGTGCAAACTCTGGTAACAAACATGCATTTACACATAGTAGTGCGTTCAACACCTATTTAAATACCAAACCTTTGATTGTTGACTTAGGGGCTACTCACCATATGATTAGGGATCGTAGTCTCATTAGTAATGTAGAACCTGCCTTAGGAAATGTTAAGATTGCTAATGGTGATAGTATACCTATTGAGGGAATAGGAAACCTGAAACTGTTTGAAAAAGAATCTAAGGCACTTTACATGCCCTCATTTGCTTCTAACTTAATATCGGTTAAGAAGGCAACAACTGATCTAAATTGTAATGTAATTTTTAGTCCTAATGAGGTTTATTTTCAGGATATTGAGACAAGTAAACTGATTGGAAAGGGTGTGAGCAATGGAGATCTCTATTTGCTAGAAGGCACCAAGTTTCAATCTAATTTGCAATCTGCTTTTAAATTTGCTTCTGTTTTATATTCTGATGTATTATGGCATGCTAGATTAGGCCATCCTCATTCTCGTGCCTTAGGATTAATGTTGCCTAATCTATCCTTTAAAAATGATACTTGTGAGGCTTGTATCTTAGGCAAACATTGCAAGACTGTTTCTACTAAATCAACTACTATCTATGAACATTGTTTTGATTTAGTTCACTCAGATGTTTGGAATGCTCGTCTCTAGGGAAAACCACAAGTATTTTGTTACCTTTATAGACGAAAATTCAAAATATACTTGGATGACACTAATTCAATCTAAAGATAGAGTGTTAGAAGCATTCATGAACTTTCAAAGTTATGTTACTAACCATTTTAATGCCAAGATAAAGATATTTAGGTCAGATAATGGTGGAGAATACACAAGTCATGCTTTCAAGAATCACTTAGCAAAACATGGAATCATTCACCAAACAAGTTGTCCTTACACACCACAACAGAATGGAGTGGCTGAGAGAAAGAATCGACATCTCATGGAGGTGGCTAGGAGCATGATGTTCCACACAAATGTACCAAAGAGGTTTTGGGCAGATGCTGTGGTAACCGCATGCTATCTAATCAATAGAACACCCACCAGGGTCCTCTGTGACTCTTCTCCATTTGAGGTACTGAACCAAACCCAACCATCCATTGACCACTTACGTGTGCTTGGTTGTCCTTGTTTTGTCTTGATTCCAGGAGAAAAAAGGAACAAGTTAGAGGCCAAGAGCATCAAAGCAATGTTCATCGGCTATTCAGCTAATCAAAAGGGGTACAAGTGCTATGTACTAGAAACCAGGAGAGTTATGGTGTCTAGTGATGTTAAATTCATAGAGACTAGAGGGTATTATGATGAGAAGAGTTGGGATAACCTCAAAGATCTCTCACATGGGTCCTCGGATAGAGCAACCAACCTGAGAATTATCCTAGAAAGCCTTGGGAATAACCGGCTAAAGGAAAAAGAGACAACAACTCCAGCAGTACCACAAGAAGAAGAACCAGTCATAGATGATTCCCATCTTGATCATGAAGGGGGGAACCAAGATGAAACCAGCTCTGAAGTGCATGACCAAGAGGGAAATGGTGATGGTGATGAGATTCATGTGGATGAGTCCGATCAACAAGGAGAGGAGGCAGTACAAGAGATACAGCCCTTGAGAAGAAGTACTAGGATCAGACATGGTCCATAGAACTGGAAGAACACAAGAGTGTACTTCAATGTCAATGCAGTGGCTCACCCAATTCAGGCTACTTGCTCTCTAGCTCAATATCAAGCAGAACATCAAGTCTTCATGAGCCATTTGGATCAAGATTGGATACCAAAGACCTATGAAGAAGCAATGGCAGATAAGAAATGGAGAGAATCAGTGGGAGCCGAGATGGGAGCCATGGAAAAGAATGATACATGGTATGAAACTCCACTTCCCAAAGGCAAGAAAGCTGTAACAAGTAGGCTCCTCTATACTATCAAGTATCTTGCTAATGGGAAGCCTGAAAGAAAGAAGACAAGGCTAATAGCTAGAGGATTCACTCAAACATATGGAGAGGATTACCTAGACACATTTGCACCAGTAGCAAAGCCTCACACCATCAGGATCATGCTTTCACTTGCAGTAAACTTAGAATGGGACTTGTGGCAAATGGATGTGAAGAATGCATTTCTCCAAGGAGAGCTAGAGGATGAAGTCCATATGAGACCTCCTCCGGGAATGGAAGACAAGGTGAAACCAGGCAATGTGTGGAGACTTAAGAAAGCAATCTATGGCCTAAAGCAATCACCAAGAGCTTGGTATCACAAGCTAAGCACAACCCTGAATGGGAGAGGACTCAACCGGTCTGAAGTAGATCATACCTTCTTCACTCTCACCAGCCAGCAAGGTATAGTAGTCCTCCTTGTGTATGTTGATGATATCATCATCTCAGGGAGTGACAAGGAAGGTATACAAGCCACTAAGGCCTATTTAAAATATGTATTTGATATTAAGGACCTTGGTGAGCTAAAGTACTTTCTTGGGATTGAAGTATGCCGATCTAAAGAGGGGCTCTTCTTATCCCAAAGGAAGTACACACTTGATATTTTAAATGGTGCAGGAATGCTTGGACAAAAACCAGCTAACACACCCCTAGAAGATGGATACAAGATCTTGCGTGAGGGGGAGTACGATGCTACTCCTTATGAAGATCCAAAGCAGTATAGAAGACTAGTAGGGAAGCTGATCTATCTGACCATAACAAGACCAGACGTGTATTTTGCTGTGTCAAGTTAGCCAGCACATGCCAGTACCAAAGATTCACCACTGGAAGATGGTAGAGAGAATACTTAGGTACCTAAGTGGAGCTCCGGGTCAAGATGTATGGATGGGATGCAATGGCAACACTGAGGTGGTTGGTTACTGTGATGCAGATTGGGCTGGAGATAGGAATGATAGGAAGTCTACTACTGGTTATTGTACCTTTATTGGAGGCAACCTAGTCACATGGAAGAGCAAGAAGCAGAAGGTGGTCTCTTGTTCAAGTGCTGAGGCAGAATATAGGGCTATGAGGAAGCTAACCAACAAATTGGTATGGATAAAAGGATTGCTCAAGGACTTAGACATTGAGATCACTACTCCAATCACAATGCATTGTGATAATCAAGCAGCATTAAACATTGCTTCCAACTCAGTATTCCATGAGAGGACAAAGCATATTGAGGTAGATTGCCACAAGGTGAGACAGATGGTGATCCAAGGAGTTATTCTGCCATGCTACACAAGAAGTGAAGATCAGATAGAAGACATCTTCACTAAGGCTGAAAGCAATAAGGTGTGTGAGTCCATCTATCCTAAGCTCGGACTCATAGACATCAACAATGGTGAATCCCATTAGCCATGAAGCTTCTACTCTTTCCTTAGTATGTTTTTATCCCAAAAGGGATTTGCATATTAAGGTTTTAATGAGGGAAGTCTTTATGGGTTCCAAGCTTAACCATTGCACTCTGTTAAGCATGAGGGGGAGTATTGTCCTAGATATAATCATGAGAGTAAGACATGAAGGAAAAGACATTTAGGCGAGTAAATGTAATGTGATCCGTACAACTTGTACGGATGATCCTTCCCACCATGGCTTCACCTAGAGTGTCTTGGAAGGCAAGGAATAATATGAGGAAGCAAGGAGAAGGGTCTGATCTCGCATGGTTTGAATGGAGAAGTCAAAGGGAACCGTTGGGATAAGAAGACAAGAGGAACAATTAAATAAGAGTATAAGTCACATGTCCTCTTTAGCATACCAGCCGTTTAGGACCAGTCCCTTTCATCCTCTTGGTCAAGTACATTATTTATATTATCTTCTCTTGTCTTGTATCTCCTAGATTAGTCTTTAAATAACCTTTGTAAGTATTCATTTTAAGTTAAGGAAACAATCCTTCCTATTCTCGTGTCAACATACTTCTCTCTCTCTCACGAATCAAACTCCAATTCTCTCTCTTGTTCTTGAAGAGTTCTTCATTATTTCTTCAATAAACTTACAGGGAAGACCTTGGCAGTTTGATAAGAAGGCCATTCATGATGGGTTCACAAACCGCCATTCTTTCACCCATAGAGAAAAGAAGAATGTTCGTGCACCATTATCACCACGGGAAGTTCATGCTGTTCAACTTCAGCTCAAGCTCAGGCGACAAGAAGCTAAAGATAATATGAAACTAGCTGAAGGAAAGAAACAGAAGGAGGTACACCTCATAGCCAAAAACAGTGAGGTTAAGAAAGCTATGTACCTACAACAATCTATGCTTTTGTTTGTCTTTAAGGGAGCACTAATGACTTCTTCTGACCTGGAACCGGTGCTACCGAGTGAGCTTAAGTTTCTGATGCAGGAATATGCTGATGTTTTCCCAGAAGAAAACCCTAGTGGACTGCCTCCAATTAGAGGTATTGAACACCAAATAGACCTGGTTCCTGGAGCATCACTTCCCAACCGGCCAGCTTATAGAACCAACCCTGAAGAAACCAAAGAACTCCTGAGACAGGTTTATGAGCTGATAGAGAAGGGACATATCCGAGAAATCAGAAGTCCATGTGACCTTCCAATCCTATTGGTGCCTAAGAAGGATGGAAGCTGGAGCATGTGTGTAGACTGCCGTGCCATCAACAACATCAATGTAAAGTACATACATCCTATCCCTAGACTTAATGATATGTTGGATGAATTAAATTGTCCATATGTGTTCTGTAAGATTGATTTGAAAAGTGGGTATCATCAGCTTAGAATGAAAGATGGAGATGAGTGGAAAACTGCATTTAAAACCAAACATGGATTGTATGAATGGCTTGTTATGCCATTTGGTCTTACAAATGCACCTAGTACATTCATGAGATTGATGAACCACGTTTTGAGAACTTTCATAGGTCACTTTGTTGTAGTATTCTTTGATGATATATTGATCTACAGCAAGAGCTTGAATGAGCATGTTAACCACTTGAAATCTGTCCTTGAAACACTTAGGAAAGAATCTCTTTTTGCTAACCTTAAAAAGTTTACGTTTGGAGCAGATCACCTTGTGTTTTTTAGGCTTTGTTGCTACAGCTCAAGAAATCAAGGTGGATGAAGAAAAGATCAAAGCAATTCGAGGTTGGCCAAGTCCTAAGAATGTAAGTGAAGTAAGGAGCTTTCATGGGCTTGCTGGTTTCTACAGAAGATTTGTCAAAGACTTCAGCACCATTGCAGCACCTCTTAGTGAAGTTATCAAAAAGAATGTGGGATTCAAATGGGAGAAGGCGCAAGAAGATGCATTCCAAACACTCAAAGGGAAGCTAACTAATGCACCTTTACTTGTTCTTCCTGATTTTACTAAGACTTTTGAAATTGAATATGATGCGTCTGGTATAGGAATTGGGGCTGTGTTGATGCAGGAAAAGAGACCCATTGCTTATTTCAGTGAAAAACTTGGTGGGGCTATGCTAAACTACCCAACTTATGACAAGGAACTCTATGCTTTGGTTCGAGCTCTGGAGACATGGCAGCACTATCTCTGGCCAAAAGAGTTTGTAATCCACACTGATCACGAGTCTCTAAAGCATCTAAAGGGACAGCACAAGTTGAATAAGAGACACGCTAAGTGGGTAGAGTTTCTTGAGACCTTTCCTTATGTCATTCACTACAAGCAAGGTAAAGAAAACATTGTTGCTGATGCACTTTCAAAAAGGTATACTTTTCTTACTTCCATGGAAACTAAGTTTCTAGGTTTTGAAAAAGTAAAAACCTATTATGCTAATGATCCTGATTTCAAAGAACACTTTAAGGACAGTGAGAAACATACCAGTGGCAAGTTCTATCAAGCTGATGGTTTTCTTTTCTTTGAGAATTGATTGTGCTTACCTATTTGTTCTTTGAGAGAGTTGTATGTAAGGGAATCACATGGAGGAGGACTTATGGGAGACTTTGGGGTCGCCAAAACCTACAGCATTCTGAAAGAGCATTTCTACTGGCCAAACATGAAACGAGATGTGGAAAAAGTATGCAGCAGATGTGTTACATGTACTCAAGCGAAGGCTAAGGCTCGACTGATGTTAGGAGTTTTCAAAGCTCCTAAACAAATGATGTAGTATAAGAGATGTCGAACCAGCTCTAAGTGATCCTAAAGCAAAGGGAATGCAAGACCATGCTCAATCTATGTGCAACCAATAAGTGAGATGATATTGAACTAGAATACTACTAAAGTGCAATAAAGGGATGATCTTTTTTTCTCAAAATGAAGCAAGAGGACTCATGGGACTAGAAATTTGATCTTGGGTGATGTAGATCCAATCTAAAGATGGCAAGATTGAAATCATAGACTTTCCTTATGACTAGACACAATCCTACACAATCTTTATCTCTAGATGAATGTTCTTTTACTAAAGCAACTCAAGCAATTAATCTCTTAGGTTGAATGTTACTAAAGCAAACATGGAGAACAAATCTACTAGCAATCTTAACTTCTTTAGCAACTAATCTCTTAGGTAAAGCAAGTTAAAAGCATTGAAGAGTTGGTTCAGGCATTTCATTATACACCTTGTGGGCAGGAAATGCCTAGAGATCTATTTTAGTATGATTAAGACTAAAATGACATTGAGAACCCTCCACAAGCAAGGAAACAAGTAAATCTAACACTAAACATCCTAGATCTTCTCTAATCACCCTTAATCACCCTAGCCCATGAATCCAAAAGGAGTCTACTCACTAATGTTGATGATTAACCTTAAACCCATGGTTGATTTAAGAGAAATCATGTTGAGAAGCAAGTTTAATCAAACAATCACAAAGAAATATGAAGAAAAGAAACTAGAGATTCAATCTTTCTTCAAGGTTTCAATGTGTTCTTAGAGAGAAAAGAAAATAATCTCATCATTAGGGTTTAAAATGTATTTATAGGGTTCTTAAAAACCCTAATGGGCCTAGACAACAAGATGAAAAGGCCCAACAAAACATAAAAATCGTCTGATGAACAGTGCTAAAGTGTGTAGACGGGGTCACTGTGCAACCCCGCTCCAGGACGCACTCAATGTACAGCGGGTGTGATGGGCCGCTCCCACACCCCCGCTCTAGCACTTAGAACATATAATTTCCCAGGTGTTCTGTCCAGAGCGGGGTACCTTGGCCACTACGCCTAGTAAATTGATCATAACTCCTCCAATACATATCCAAATGACTTGAAACCCTTTCCATTAGAAAGCTAACACAATTTCCCATGTACTCCCAAACGATGAGCTTCAAAATATATCTTTAAGGTCTCCATCCATGTTCATATTTCATCCTTTCGCATCACAAATATCTCTAAACACCTCCAAAAGCTCAATAGGACACTCCAACACCTGAGAAAGACTTATGAATGCAATATGGATCCTAAAGATGTCTAAAAGAAATCTGTATGATGATTTATGTACAAAATGAATGCTAAAACTATGTAAATATGCATCATATCAACTCCCCCAAACTACTCCTTTACTTTTCCTCAAGTAATTAATTAAGATCAAAGGGAGAGAGAATGAAAATGGGAACTCAAAACCAAAGGATACACTTCTTATAATCAACACCACATCCTAGAAAAACATAACCTATAGCATACAAAATCTCAATTAGTACACTCTAGCTTCTCAAGGCCTATCAAGAGTAATTGCTATAAAACAAGTTGTGTATCACCAATCAACAATTCTCCTCAACCAACCCACACATTCAATTAAGCATAAGCTAATAAGGTGAGTTCTTGCAAATGGAAAATTGATCTCAATCATTTGGATTGGTAAGTGAAATGGCTAAATGAGATTAGAAGAGGAGTTTCAATACTTTTTTTTTAGTGGCTTACACTCAAGAATTGGATGCTTGATCATGATTCAAAATCTATATAAGAAAAGGAGCAACTTATGCATACATTGCCTTTTCTTATCAATCTACCATTTTCCTAGACATCTTTAAACTCTACCCTTTTCCTTGGTGTAAATCTCAAACCCATTAATCCTCAAAAACATTAAGATCTTATTTCACTCACCCTATGAACTCTTTCTCTTTTCTTTTATTTTGAACCAACTAGGGGCTTTTTCTTTCACTTTTTACTTAAACTCAACTCTTATTTTTTTTATGTCTTTCCCAAAATCTTTTCTAGACTCTTTTTTTCTTTTTTTCTTTTTTTTCTTTCTTTTCTTCAGTCTAAGGGGTTTCTTTTTTGAAGTTTCTAGAGATTTTTTTTCTTTTTTTTTCTTTTGATCCATAGTGGTTTTCTTTTTTATTCTTTAGTTCATTCTTTTCACTCATCTAACACCCCAAGACCCAAGATAACCTTTTTTCCACCAAAATACCAAACTTTCCATCCTAATTGCTAGCTCTCAAGAGGTCCTATAGCTAGCCTGAGATAAGAAAAACCAATGTCGCCCCTAATACTCTCAAGTTTTTGCACATGACAAGCTATCAGAAGAGACCTCACACAAGCAAAATTATTTAGGATTCAAAGAATTGTAAGGGTTTAAGGGTATGGGAGTGCCATTTTGGTTTTATAAAGAGTGGTAGAAAGGATAGGTAAAACCCAAATGTGTATAATCCATGACCAAGCATGCAAGAGTCCATATGCAAGAAGAATTAAGTTCATTTATCTTTTAAATACTTTTTGGATTTGGTCTAAGGAGAATGTCAATCTCACACAAACAACAAGTTTCAAGAAGAGTTTTCAAGGCTCAAAGCATTCAAGATTTTCAAGAGATGCTTAAGCTACTTGCTATGATCAGCTAGGGTGAAGTTTTGAGTTCTAAGCATGTGTTTCCTTATTAGGTCAGCTCCCAATGAAAGAATGCAATCTAAATGTTTCTAGACTCAATCATAAAGATGCAAATGATGCAATCTAAATGTATGTTTTTGTTTCTTTTCAGAATTTTTTTTAATTTTTTTGGATTTTTCTATGCATATATGTATATGCAATGCAATGCATGAGACTCAAAATCAACAAAGCAAACATGATCAAATACTTGGTACCTCCCTCACACTTAAATCACACAGTCTCTGTGTGAGTAAGCAAGAAGGAGATACCGAAAATATGATAAAAGCAATGGTATATACAAAGAATGGTTGGAGTGTTACCTGAAGTGGGAAGGAGCAGTGTTGTGGCTGTTGGTGTTTAGGCATGACCTTTAGGCATATTGAGGAGACCCCCAAACTTGTTCATGACCTTATTCAACTCACTAAAAGCATAAATATATACAAGGATAATCATGGGACTTCCTCCCAAGTGAGCTTGTTTAAAGTCTCTTAGCTTGACTACCTTTGTTTACCTATTGAGAAGGAGTATCCTTCCCACCTTCAAGGGGGATGGTTAGGACATGTGTAAGGAACTCTTGGAGCTTGAGTGGATCAGCTCGGAGTTGAGGAGAGATAATGGCCCTGGCGCTGGAGAATGGCTTAGACCTTCCCTCACACTTGATCTTATACTCAATGGCTCCATCCTTAAGCTGTAGTGGGTGAAAAGTGAGAGTGTGTGGCATAAGTGGGGAGTGAGGAACTTTCATCTTCTTCTTGGTTTGAGTGGCCTTAGTGGGTTCACTCATCTCCTCCTTGGTAATGTCTCCCAAGTTCTCTACATTACTCTTCTGTGAGGACTCTTCACAAAGAACTTCTCCCTCCTTAACAACCAATGCATCTCTCGAAATTGTTCCACAATAACTTCGATTCAGCATTGGTGACTTGATCGGATAGGAGACTTCCCAAAACATGAGGGAGGAGTTGTTTGGCTCCATGCCTTTGATCTTCAAGCTCTGCACCATCTCCAATGAGATCACATTCACACAAGCTCCACTATTTACAAGAACATCATCAACTTTGAAATAACAAAGGGATCAAGGCAATATTAACTTCCCTTGATCTTCTAGCTTGGGTAGAGATTTTGGTGGAGGTTTAGGATCCAGCAAAGAGGAAGAGATGTCAAGAAGCTCTGTCACCTTTTCTTTGTTGGCTATAATGTCTTTTATGAGCACTAGCTGGTCACAAGCCTCTTGCATATTGGAGATCTTAGGGAGATTGATTCCAACACCACTCAATTCCTTCCTAAACTTGGAGATCACCTTCTTTTTAGCTTTGGTGATGATCCTCTTTGGGAAAGGGAGCTTATCATAAGGAGATAGCTCAACCTCCTTTTCTTCTTCAAGCACAAACTCTTTGGATCCTTCAATCCCAACCTTTTTCAACTTCCGGACAGGTTCATTACAAACCAGAACCTCAGCCTTGTGCGAATCATGTTTCACAACCTCCTTATCTTTCTGATCCACCTTGGTTGAAACTTTTTCCACAGCTTGGAGTTTACCACTGTCCACGACCTTGGCCTTAGCCTTCTCCACAGTCTGAACATCAGCCTTGTCTACAATCTGTTTCTCAACCTGCATACGTTCAGATCCATACAAGAGTCTTTCAACCTCATCTACCTCTCTCACATGATCATTCTTTTCAGTCTCAGAGACGACAACATTGCAATGGTCTTTCCCTGGGCGCTTACGGGTGGAAGTCATAGAAGAAAACTGTTTCTCCAAACCTATGATCTTGTTGTTGAGCTCATTATAGCTTCCATCAATTTCTGGCTTGAAAATCCAAGAGTTTCTTGATCATGGAGTCCACATTTGAATCTGAAGCTGGAGAAGAGCTTCCTTGAGCTTGAGTAGACTGATTGCTTTGGTTGCTGAGGCCAGGAGGGTAGTTCTGCCTAGGCGGATAACCGCCTTGCTGGTTGTTGGAATAAGACCTATGCTGGTAGTTGTTGTACTGGAAGTTAGGTTCTTTCTTGTACCAAGTACAATTGTTGTTGATGAAGAACAACTCTTCCTGTCCTTCTATACCATCAACCTCATTAACCACATAATTCCCTCCTTAGCTCTGCTCACCAACAAAGTTATGATAAAATATGAGAATCAGAAGTAGTTTAGGTGAATAATTGAGAGAGAGATAGAGAGAGAATGAGTATCCGTGAGAGACAAAGAGAATGGAAGGAGAATTCTATTTCCTTAACCCAAAATGGTTCTTGGTACAAGTCTATTTAAAGACACAATAAACCTAAACAAATGGCAACTTGACAAGAGGAAAATAATAAACAAATGGTTGAGATCAAGGAGAGAGAGTGGCTCGCCAATAAGAGTGAAAGGGACAGGACCAAACGGCTCTCTCTCCTTAACACCACCCGTGACTCTTCTCCAACGGCACTCTCCCCTCTTTGCCGACATCCTCACTTGTTCCTTGGCGAGTATACTTGTTCCTGATCAAGTGTTGCTCCTTTCCTTGACTTGCAAGTCACGTTAGGTCACTCCTTGACCTAAACTGTACGGACTGGACATAACTCTTCACTTGATCTTTCTGTGTGATAATCTTGCCAAGTTCTCTTCTTCTTTGTCATTAATGCCTTCATGTCAACACTCCCCCTCAAGCTTGACCATATGGAACAAGTCAAGCTTGGAAGACATGAAGCAATCCCTCATTAAAACCTTAGCTAGGTAAAACCCAATGGGACAAAACCCAAGCCAAGGAAAAAGAGTAGATCACTTCATGGGGGAGAGTCTAGTGACATGGGAGTTCTATGAGTCCTAACCTCGGATGTATGGACTCACACACTTTAATACTTGCTGCCTTGGTGAAGATATCAGCTAACTGGTCTTCACTTCTTGTGTAGCAAGGTAGAATCACTCTTTGTTCTACAGCTTGTCTAACCTTGTGGCAGTCTACTTCAATATGTTTGGTTCTCTCATGGAANCTAACCTCGGATGTATGGACTCACACACTTTAATACTTGCTGCCTTGGTGAAGATATCAGCTAACTGGTCTTCACTTCTTGTGTAGCAAGGTAGAATCACTCTTTGTTCTACAGCTTGTCTAACCTTGTGGCAGTCTACTTCAATATGTTTGGTTCTCTCATGGAAGACTGAGTTGCTGGCTATGTGAATGGCAGCCTGATTATCACAGTGCATTGTGATAGGTGTTGTGATCTCACTTCCCAAGTCCTTAAGCAGTGCTTTCATCCATATTAACTCACTTGTAAGCTTCCTCATTGCACGGTACTCTGCCTCAGCACTTGAGCATGAAACCACTTTTTGTTTCTTGCTCTTCCATGTTACCAAATTACCTCCAATGAAGGTGCAATAACCAGTAGTTGATCTCCTATCAACTCTATCTCCAGCCCAATCAGCATCACAATAACAAACAATCTCAACACTCTTGTTGCAACTCATCCAAACTCCTTGTCCTGGTGCTTCTCTTAAGTACCTTAGGATTCTTTCAACCATGTTCCAATGGTGTACTTTAGGTGCTTGCATATGCTGGCTCACTTGATTAGCTGCAAAGCATACATCTGGTCGAGTGATAGTAAGGTATATGAGTTTTCCCACCATCTTCCTATAGTGTTTTACATCTCCATATGCCTTATCTTCAATCTCCCCCTCACGCATCACCTTGTACCCTTCCTCTAGAGGAGTCTTAGCAGCTCTTCCACCAAGATCACCAGATTCCTTTAATATATCCAGAGTATATTTTCTTTGAGATAGAAACAGTCCCTCCTTGGATCTGCACATTTCTATCGCTAGAAAATATTTGAGCTCTCCCAAGTCTTTGATGTCAAAAGTTTCTTTGAGAAATGCCTTAGTGGAGCTGATCCCTTCTTTGTCACTGCCGGTGATGATAATGTCATCCACATATATGAGAATCACAATAATCCCTTGCTGGCTGGTGAGAGTAAACAAAGTGTGATCAGCTTCAGATTTCACAAATCCTCTTCCATTAAGGGTTGTGCTCAATTTGTGATACAAGGCTCTTGGGGATTGCTTCAGACCATAGATTGCTTTCCTCAGCCTCAATACATTACCAGGTTTGACCATGCCTTCCATCCCTGGTGGAGGTCGCATATATACTTCATCTTCTAGCTCTCCTTGCAAGAATGCATTCTTGACATCCATTTGCCACAAATCCCATTCCAAATTCACAGCAAGAGACAACAAAATCCTTATGGTGTGAAGCTTTGCCACTGGTGCAAAGGTTTCAAGATAGTCTTCACCATATACCTGAGTGTAGCCTCTTGTTACCAACCTGGTCTTCTTCCTCTCAGGTTTCCCATTGGCTAAGTACTTAATTGTGAACAACAGCATGCTTGTCACTGCCTTCTTGCCTTTGGGAAGTTCAGTTTCAAACCAGGTTCCATTTTTCTCCATAGCTCCCATCTCATCTCCTACAGAATCTCTCAATTCCTTAACTGCCATAGCCTCCTCATAAGTCCTTGGAATGTAAGCCTCATCAAGGTTGGTGATGAAGGCTTGATGCTCTATAGGATAATAGGCAAGGGAGCATGTTGCACGAGTAGGTTGAGCCACAGCTTGACTGTTGAAGTAAACCCTTGTGTTGATCTAGTTTGATGGGTGATTCCTGACCCTTGTGCTTCTCCTAAGCTGCTGGACTGGTTGTACTTCTTCAACTTGTTCTTCCCCATCAGATTCCGCCTCTAGCTCTTGAATAGATGGTTCCATCCTGATCATGAACCTCTTGCTCTTGACCAGTATGGGTATCCTCTTGATTCCCTTCTCTTGTTTCTGACCCCTCTTGATCAGTAGGAGACTCCTCTTGATTCCCCCCTTCAGGATTAGGATGAATAACCTCAGCATCCTCCACAGGTACTGGCCTTGGCTCCGGACCAGTGCTCATATTGATACCAAGGCTCTCCATGATGTGCTTCAGGTTTTGAGCTCTATCCGAGGCTCCTTTGGATAGATCCTTGAGTTCCTCCCAATTCTTTCCATCAAAGTAGCCTCCGGACTCAACAAACTTCACATCTCTTGACACCATGACTCTCCTAGTCTCTGGTACATAGCATTTGTATCCTTTTTGAGTAGTGGATTAGCCAATGAACACTGCCTTGACACTCCTTGCCTCCAGCTTGTTCCTATGTTCTCCTGGTTGCAACATAAAACACACACACCCAAATACACGTAAGTAATCTATGGATGGTTTTCTTTTGTTCAGTACCTCATATGGTGTAGAGTCCTCAAGCACTCTTGTTGGGGTCCAGTTGATAAGGTAGCAAGCTGTCATGACTGCATCACTCCAAAAATGTTTAGGCATGTTGGTATGGAACATCATCGACCTAGCAACCTCCATTAGGTGCCTGTTCTTCCTCTCAGCCACTCCATTTTGTTGTGGGGTGTAAGGACAGCTGGTTTGATGAATGATCCCATGCTTCGCTAAGTGGTTTTTGAATTCAGTACTCGTATATTCCCCCCCCCATTATCTGACCTGAATACTTTGATCTTAGCATTGAAATTGTTAGTTATGTAGCTCTGGAAATTAATAAAAGCATCTAGCACCCTATCTTTGGTTTTAATCATAGTCAGCCAAGTATACTTAGATTTTTGATCAATGAATGTGACAAAATATCTATGATTTTCCCTAGATAGGCATGGGGCAGTCCAGACATCAGAATGTATAAGATCAAAGCAGTTTTCATAGATGGTAGATGACTTAGGGAAGACAGTTTTGCAATGTTTACCAAGGATACATGCTTCACAGCCATCATTTTTAAACAAGACATGAGGTAATAAAATGTTTAATGCACGAGTGTGTGGATGGCCTAGCCTAGCATGCCACAATACATCATTTTCTAAAACATGAATTGAACTAAAAGCAGATAGATTAGGACTGGTCTTGATGTCTTCAAGTAGGTACAAGTCCTCCTTTGTAACACCTTTTCCAATCAACTTAAGAGTCTCAATATCCTGAAACATAACCTCATTAGGACTGAATATCACATTGCAATTTAAATCAGTAGTTACTCTTCTAACTGATAACAAATTTGATGCAAATGTTGGCATATAGAAGGCTTTGGTATCTCTATCAAACAGTGTTATGGTTCCTTCACCCTTAATGGGAATTCTATCTCCATTAGCAATTTTAACATTNTAAGAGTCTCAATATCCTGAAACATAACCTCATTAGGACTGAATATCACATTGCAATTTAAATCAGTAGTTACTCTTCTAACTGATAACAAATTTGATGCAAATGTTGGCATATAGAAGGCTTTGGTATCTCTATCAAACAGTGTTATGGTTCCTTCACCCTTAATGGGAATTCTATCTCCATTAGCAATTTTAACATTTCCTACAATAGGTTTAATGTTCTTAATCAACTTAGCATCACTAATCATGTGGTGGGAAGCACCAGAGTCTATTACTAAGGGTTTAGCCGTATTAAACACATTCATATTTGTGGTTAGAGCACTAGGTGCACTAGACAAGTTATATGATGCATTTAGGGAGAAACCGAGTGTGTTACCAAACTCTTTTAAGGCTTTGATGAGTGCCTCAAGGTCAGACTTCTTGATGGTCTCATCCTGTATACCCCTCCTGGCTGTGTCACCATTGTAGCCACTCGCCTTTCCATCACCAGCAATCCTAGCGTGCCGTGGAGTAGATGGTTCTCCTACATCACCAGAGAAGTTCGCCCTTGCATCAGTCCTAAACTTCTGTGGCTTGAGATGTGGGTGAAGAATCCAGCACTTGTCCCTTCCATGCCCCTTCTTCTTGCAATGATCACACTCCCAAACCTTCTTGTCTCCTCCAGGTTTGTAGTAGCCTTTGTTAGCAGCGCCCTCAACATGGTCTTCTGCCCCATCAGCTTTGTTTACAAAAATGAGGTCTCCTTTACCTCCAAATAGCTCCACTGAGCCTTGTTCCTTTTGTATCTGAGCGCACAGATCCTCAAGAGATGGGAGCTTGTCACTCCTCAGAATGTGTTTAATTAATCCACCATACACTGGATTTAGAGTAAAGAGCAGAGCAAACACTTTGTCTTTTTCCTTTCTCTCATTTAACACTTCAGGGTCAACACTGGATGGCCTCAACATCTCCAGCTCTGCCCACAGAGACCTAAACTTCCCAAAATGTTTAGAGAAATCAGAGTCTTCTTGGGTGAGAGTGTTGATAGCCCTCTTGACTTCAAACACACGGCTGATGTTGGAGATGTTCCCATAAACCTTCTGAAGTGTATCCCACNTTCTCTCATTTAACACTTCAGGGTCAACACTGGATGGCCTCAACATCTCCAGCTCTGCCCACAGAGACCTAAACTTCCCAAAATGTTTAGAGAAATCAGAGTCTTCTTGGGTGAGAGTGTTGATAGCCCTCTTGACTTCAAACACACGGCTGATGTTGGAGATGTTCCCATAAACCTTCTGAAGTGTATCCCACAGCTCCTTGGAAGTTTCACAATAGGAGTAAGCTTCCAAAATGGAGGGTTCAAGGCTTTTCTGAATGATGGAGAGAACCAAAAGATCCGCTTGAGCTTGTTTCTTCCCATCTCCTTCAGCCGCGACCACATGTTCCTTACCATCCTCTCTTAGGACGGTTTGTTTTGATACCTTGCCCTGTAAAACACACTCCCAAAGACCTCTGCCTCCTAGTGCTGTCTTGACAAGCCTTGACCATAAGAAATAGTTTGATCCTTTTAGTGTAACCGGAATGACAATCTTGGTATTAGTTTCCATTTTTGGTAAGATTTAAGACTGGAAAATAAGAACACTTGAAGAACACCAAGAACTTTGCTAAAAATAGAAAAGAGAAATCAGAGATTTTGCGGAAACAAAGAGAATAGTTTGTCTCACGAGCAAAGATGCTCTGATACCATGATAAAATATGAGAATCAGAAGTAGTTTAGGTGAATAATTGAGAGAGAGATAGAGAGAGAATGAGTATCCGTGAGAGACAAAGAGAATGGAAGGAGAATTCTATTTCCTTAACCCAAAATGGTTCTTGGTACAAGTCTATTTAAAGACACAATAAACCTAAACAAATGGCAACTTGACAAGAGGAAAATAATAAACAAATGGTTGAGATCAAGGAGAGAGAGTGGCTCGCCAATAAGAGTGAAAGGGACAGGACCAAACGGCTCTCTCTCCTTAACACCACCCGTGAATCTTCTCCAACGGCACTCTCCCCTCTTTGCCGACATCCTCACTTGTTCCTTGGCGAGTATACTTGTTCCTGGTCAAGTGTTGCTCCTTTCCTTGTCTTGCAAGTCACGTTAGGTCACTCCTTGACCTAAACTGTACGGACTGGACATAACTCTTCACTTGATCTTTCCGTGTGATAATCTTGCCAAGTTCTCTTCTTCTTTGTCATTAATTCCTTCATGTCAACAAGTTAACCTTCTCTTGTTTAGCTCCAGCTGAGATGAGCTGAACAATCTTGTCTTGTAAGGCTTTCAACTCTTTCTTAGTGTTCTGATCTTCACCTCCACTGCCTCTGTTGCTCCTATCATGATCATCATTGTAGACTGAATCACTTCTAGCCACGTTCTCGACAAGGTCCAAAGCATCATCTTCAGTTATGCTTAAGAAGGAACCATTGCTAGCAGTGTCAAGTTGACATCTATACTTAGGAAAAACTCCTCTGTAGAACGTACTAAGTAAACTCTCCATATTGAAGCCATGATGAGGACATTGAGAAATGTAGTTGTGGAACCTTTCCCATGCCTCTCCAAAGTTCTCAAGATTCTTTTGAGTGAATCCACAGATCTCATTCCTTAGCTTGGCAGTTCTTGAGGTAGAGAAAATCTTGGTAAGGAAAGCTTTCTTACATTCATCCTAAGTGGTGATAGAGTCTCTTGAAAGGCTATTCTCCCAAGTGTGGGCTTTGTCTCCCAGAGAAAATGGGAACAACCTCAGCTTGAAAGCATCTTCAGAAACACCATTGATTTTTGTTATCCCACATAGCTTATCAAAGCTATCAAGGTGGTCTAAGGGATCTTCCAAGGCAAGACCATGATTCTTATTGCTCTGGATCATGTTGATAAGGCTTGAATTGATCTCATAATTGGTGTTCTGAACAGCTGGAGCTCTAATACCCATCCTACTCCCATGGATGTGAGGCTCATCATAAGCACCAATACTTCTTAGCTGGCACTGGTTGTGGTTTGGTCTCAGGTTGGCAGCTCCTTGACTGGTCTCAGGTTGGCAGCTCCTTGACCAATGCCTTCTTGAGGAAGGACAGCCTCCTCTTGAGGTAAGTTGTTATTTCTCTCCATCTCTAGCCCCAAATCTTCTAGTTAGGCTAGCCTCTCTTCTTCTCTTCTTCTTCTTATCAACTATCTTTCAAGAGATTGGATGTCTTGAGCTTCAGGTAAGAGGTTTGCAGCTCCTCTATTTCTCAGGTTCATACACCTGAAACCAATCCAAGGGATATAAAGAAGAAGAAATCAGTAACAAAAGAAAAGAAAAATGACTTAGTCTCAAGCAAGTGAAAAAATCCAAATGTCAAAATCAACTTAAAATTTGGCAACGGCGCCAATTTTATGTTAGGAGTTTTCAAAGTTCCTAATCAAATGATGTAGTATAAGAGATGTCGAACCAGTTCTAAGTGATCCTAAAGAAAAGGGAATGCAAGACCATGCTCAATCTAAGTGCAACCAATAAGTGAGATGATATTGAACTAGAATACTACTAAAATGCAAAGAAGGGATGATCTATTTTTCTCAAAATGAAGCAAGAGGACTCATGGGACTAGAAATTTGATCTTGCGTGATGTAGATCCAATCTAAAGATGGCAAGCTAGAAATCATACACTTTCCTTATGCCTAGACACAATCCTAAACAAGCTTTATCTCTAGATGAATGTTCTTTTACTAAAGCAACTCAAGCAACTAATCTCTTAGGTTGAATGTTACTGAAGCAAACATGGAGAACAAGTCTAATAGCAATCTTAACTTCTAATCTCTTAGGTAAAGCAAGTTAAAAGCATTGAAGAGTTGGTTCAGGCATTTCATCATACACCTTGTGGGCAGGAAATGCCTAGAGATCTATTTTAGTATGATCAAGACTAAACTGGCATTGAGAACCCTCAACAAGCAAGGAAACAAGTAAATCTAACACTAAACATCCTAGATCTTCTCTAATCACCCTTAATCACCCTAGCCCATGAATCCAAAAGGAGTCTACTCACTAATCTTCATGATCAACCTTAAACCCATGGTTGATTTAAGAGAAATCATGTTGAGAAGCAAGTTTAATCAAACAATCACAAAGAAATAATAGGAAAAGAAACTAAAGATTCAATCTTTCTTCAAGATTTCAATGTGTTCTTAGAGAGAAAAGAAGATAATCTCATCATTAGGGTCTAAAATGTATTTATAGGGTTCTTAAAAACCCTAATGGGCCTAGACAACAAGCTGAAAAGGCCCAACAAAACATAAAAATCGTCTGATGAACAGTGCTGGAGCGGGTATACGGGGTCGCTGCGCAACCCCGCTCCAGGACGGGCTTAATGTACACCGGGTGTGATGGGCCGCTTCCACATCCCCGCTCTAGCACTTATAGCAGATAATTTCCCAGATGTGTTCTGTCCAGAGCGGGGTACCTTGGCCGCTGCGCCTAGTAAATTGATCATAACTCCTCCAATACATATCCAAATGACTTGAAACCCCTTTCATTAGAAAGCTAACACAATCTCCCAGGTAATCCCAAAAGATGAGCTTCAAAAGATATCTTTAAGGTATCTATCCATGTTCATCTTTCATCCTTTCGCATCACAAATATCTCTAAACACCTCCAAAAGCTCAATAGGACACTCCAACAGCTGAGAAAGACTTATGAATGCAATATGGATCCTAAAGATGTCTAAAAATAAATCTATATGATGATTTATGCAAAAAATGAAATGCTAAAACTATGTAAATATGCATCATATCATTGACCACAAGTTTTGTACACCCCTCTTCGAATTCCTAATGCACCTTGGGTAGATATATCTATGGATTTTGTGTTAGGATTGCCTAGAACTAAGAGAGGAAGAGACTCTATCTTTGTGGTAGTGGATAGATTTTCAAAGATGGCTCATTTCATTGCTTGCCATGAAAACTGATAATGCACTCAACATTGCTGTTTTGTTCTTTAAAGAAGTGGTTAGACTTCATTGCATGCCTAGGTCTATTGTTTCTGATAGAGACACCAAATTCTTGAGTCATTTTTGGAAAACACTCTGGTCAAAGTTAGGAACTAAGCTAATGTTTTGTACTACTTGCCATCCACAAACTGATGGACAAACTGAAGTAGTTAATAAGACCTTAGCTACTCTCTTGTGTGCTGTTATAAAGAAAAACATTAGAACTTGGGAAGATTGCTTGCCTCATGTTGAGTTTGCTTATAATCACTCAATGCACCGTGCCACCAAGTTCTCTCCTTTTCAAGTTGTTTATGGGTTTAATCCTTTGACTCCTCTTGATTTGTTGCCTTTACCTTACAATGAGCAGATTAATATTGATGGAAAGGCCAAGGCCGAGTTTGTTGTGTCTATGCATGAACAGGTTAAGAATAATATTGAAGAAAGGACCAAGGAGTATGCAAAGTATGCTAATAAATGCAGGCGTGAGCTAATACTGGAACCAAGAGACTTGGTAACAATACATTTGAAGAAAGAAAGATTTCCCGATGAAAGAAATTCCAAGCTGATGCCAAGAACAGATGGACCCTTCAAACTCTTTGAAAGAATCAACAACAATGCCTAAAAGATAGACCTGCAAGGTAAGTATCCAATCAGTTCTACTTTCAACGCTGCTGACTTGATCCCATTTCATGCAGATCATTTGGATTTGAGATCAAATCCTTTTAAAGTGGTATCAAGCAGATTGAGGGCTTCTGATTTAGGGTTTGTAACGATTTCTTTTTCTCTTTTGGGAACCTATCACTTAATGAAACCCTAGTGGTTTCAGATTCCCTTTTGATGATCTTGAGGGTGATATGGGTAGTGATTTGCGGATGAAACAAGGATGGTATTGTCTTCTTGATAGATTGATTAATGAATGGATGGAATGATGGATTGAGATCGAGATGGGAGTGGTTCTTCAGAGTGAGATCGATGGGGAGATCAAACCCTTGTATATAAGTGCCAATGATCGTGAGTATCACACACACAAACAATGATCAGAGGCAAAGCCTTTGCAGAGAATCAACTCCTAGGCAACAATGTCCAGAAACTGAACAAAGGATTTACAGGATCAAAGAGAAGTTTTTTATTGAAAAAGTGAATGAATAATCTGAAACACTGTTAGAATGTGAGAATTAGAAATACTTTAGATGAAGAATTTGAGAGAGAGAGTGAGAGAGAATCAGTGAGACAAAGAGAATGGAAGGAGAATTGTTTTCCTTAGTTTGATTTGTTTTTGGAACAACCCATAAATAGAGGATTACATTTGCAAGCAAACAAGAGTGGAAAAAATAAAAAAAATGTACAAGAGAGAGAGAGAGAGAGAGAGAGAGAGAGAGAGAGAGAGAGAGAGAGCATGGCTCGTCCAGCCGGGTGATAGTGACATGACCAAACGGTCATGAGTCATCAAACTCCTAACTCCACTCGTGACTTCTTCCTCTTCTTTAACTCTGAACGGTCCTAAACCTTAGGCAAGCATCCTCTGAATAAGGTAAGTGTCACACGAATTTATTTAGACACTTCTCCTTGTCTTGCAAGCCAAGATAGGTTAGGGCTGTACGGACATACTTGTTTTCCACGCTTCATCTCCTACATCTATTCCGAGTTTATCTCTTATTGTCTTCATGTCAACACTCCCTCTCAAGCTTGATCATGTGGAACAAGTCAAGCTTGGAAGCCATGAAGCAATCCCTCATTAAAAACTTAGCTAGGTAAAACCCAATGGGACAAAACCCAAGCCAAGGAAAAAGAGTAGATCACTTCATGGAGGAGAGTCTAGTGACATGGGAGTTCTATGAGTCCTAACCTCGGATGTATAGACTCACACACTTTGATACTTGCTGCCTTGGTGAAGATATCAGCTAGCTGGTCTTAACTTCTTGTGTAGCAAGGTAAGATCACTCTCTGTTTCACAGCTTGTCTTACCTTGTGACAGTCTACTTCAATATGTTTGGTTCTCTCATGGAAGACTGAGTTGCTGGTTATGTGAATAGCAGCCTGGTTATCACAGTGCATAGTGATAAGAGTAGTGATCTCAATCCCCAAATCCTTAAGCAAACCTTTCAGCCAGATTAGCTCACTTGTAAGCTTTCTCATGGCTCGGTCTTCTGCTTCAGCACTTGAGCATGAAACCACCTTTTTCTCCTTGCTCTTCCATGTTACTAAATTACCTCCAATGAAGGTGCAATATCCAGTAGTTGATCTCCTATCAACTCTATCTCCAGCCCAATCAGCATCACAATAACCAACAATCTCAGCACTCTTGTTGCAACCCATCCAAACTCCTTGTCCTGGTGCTTCTCTTAAGCACCTCAGAATTCTTTCAACCATGTTCCAATGGTATACCTTAGGAGCTTGCATATGTTGGCTTACTTGATTAACTGCAAAGCATACATCAGGCCGAGTGATAGTAAGGTATATGAGTTTTCCCACCATCTTCCTATAGTGCTTCACATCTCCATACGCCTTATCTTCAATCTCCCCCTCACGCATCACTTTGTACCCTTCCTCTAGAGGTGTTTTAGCAGCTCTACCACCAAGATCACCAGCTTCCTTTAACACATCAAGGGTGTATTTTCTTTGAGACAGAAACAGTCCTTCCTTGGATCTGCACATCTCTATCCCAAGAAAATATTTTAGCTCTCCCAAATCCTTGATATCAAATCTTGGTTTGAGAAATGCCTTAGTTGAACTGATCCCTTCTTTGTCACTGCCTGTGATGATGATATCATCCACATATATTAGAATCACAATGATCCCTTGCTGGCTGGTGAGAGTAAACAAAGTGTGATCAGCTTCAGATTTCACAAAGCCTCTTCCATTAAGGGTTGTGCTCAATTTGTGATACCAGGCTCTTGGGGATTGCTTCAGACCATAGATTGTTTTATTCAGTCTCAATACAATACCATGTTTGACCATACCTTCCATCCCTGGTGGATGTTGCATATATACTTCACCTTCTAGCTCTCCTTGCAAGAATGCATTCTTGACATCCATTTGCCACAGATCCCATTCCAAATTCACAGCTAGAGAAAGCAAAATCCTTATGGTGTGAAGCTTTGCCACTGGTGCAAATTTTTCAAGGTAGTCCTCACCATATACTTGAGTGTAGCCTCTTGCTACCAGCCTGGTTTTCTTCCTCTCAGGTTTCCCATTGGCTAAATACTTTATTGTAAACAACAGCATGTTTGTTACTGCCTTCTTGCCTGTGGGAAGTTCCGTTTCAAACCAGGTTCCATTTTTCTCCATAGCTCCCATTTCATCTCCTACTGAATCTCTACATTCCTTAACTGCCATAGGCTCTTCATAGGACCTGGGTATGTAAGCCTCATCAAGGTTGGTGATGATGGCTTGATGCTATATAGGATATTGAGCTAGAGAACATGTTGCACGAGTGGGGTGAGCTACTGCTCGACTGTTGAAGTAACCCTTGTGTTGATCCAGTTTGATGGGTGATTTCTGACCCTTGTGCTTCTCCTAAGCTGCTGGACTTGCTGGACTTCTTCAACGTGTTCTTCTCCATCAGATTCTGCCTCTTTCTCTTGAATTAATGGCTCCATCAGATTGTTTTCATCCTGATCATGAACCTATAAGTATCCTCTTGATTTCCTTATCTTGTTTCTGATCCCTCTTGATCAGTAGGAGACTCCTCTTGATTCCCCCCCCCCCTTCAGGATTAGGATGAATAACTTCTGCATCCACCAGAGGTATTGGTATTGGCTCCGGATCAGTACTCATATTTATGCCTAGAATTTCCATGATGTGCTTCAGGTTTTGGGCTCTATCTGAAGCTCCTTTGGATAAATCCTTGAGTTCATCCCAATTCTTTCCATCAAAGTAGCCTCTGGACTCAACAAACTTCACATCTCTTGACACCATGACTCTCCTAGTCTCTGGTACATAGCATTTGTATCTCTTTTGGGTGGTAGAATAGCCAATGAACACTGCCTTGACACTTCTTACCTCTAACTTGTTCCTATGCTCTCCTGATTGCAACAAAAAGCACAAACACCGAAATGCACGTAAGTAATCTATGGATGGTTTTCTCTTGTTCAATACCTCATATGGTGTAAAGTCCTCAAGCACTCTTGTTGGAGTCCGGTTGATAAGGTAGCAAGCTGTCATGATCGCATTACTCCAAAAATGCTTAGGCATGTTTGTGTGGAACATCATCGACCTAGCAACTTCCATTAGGTGTGTAAGACCCGATCCCGGCCTCTCAGGCCGAGGTCAAAGCCTCACGTCGTTCAGTCCTCTTTCGGACCGAACCTCAAAAACATTCGCCCTTTAATTATAATATCGCCCATAGGCGAGGGCCAACTTAGATCTTAGCTTAAGACTACCTTAGTATTTCCTAGCTTAGATCATTTCTATTCATACGCAGCGGATTATACTATATTAACCATTGGTCTAAAACCAATCTAACACTTGTCCAATCTAATCATCTATGCCTTGGTCAGTTGACTGAACTACCTTCCAGCTCATAGATCGATCCTTACATGGTACAAGTCATACAAGTCCAAGGTTCCATTCCCCTAAACCATTCTAGCTAGATCTAAAAGAAAGTAGCTAGATCATACCTTTGCCACATCCACAGAGCTTGTTAGCTCATCGGTCCAGCTGACCTAGTCAGCTCATCCTCTTAGCTGACTTAGCTAGCTCATACCCCTAACTGACTTAGCTAGCTCGTCCATCTCATCGAGCTCTGAGCTAGCTCAAACTGAGCTAAGGCCAGCTGCCTCAGCTTGTTTAGATAGCTCATCCAGCTAGCTAAGCTAAACCACTTCTCCTAGGGTTCCATCTAATCTCTTTCAGCGGATCAAGCTACAAGATAGCTGCGCCCAGCTTCCTGTCAACTCGTCCAGCACTCTTACACCTGCATAAACTCTCCCCTAGGTACTTAGTCATTCAACCAACCATCCCCACTGACCAAGTAACCTTTGGAAAGTCTTCATCAGCTATGGCAATGCATCTAGCTCCTCTCAGCTAATGCATCACCCATTCTCCTCACGCTTGTAGGATATGATATCAGGTCCCTCTCCTGGACTAACCTGTGCATCCTTTGATCAAACAGAGAAGACACCTTGGTACATCATCCATGGATCAGGTCGTCCCCCTTTACTTATGATCAGATCACACACAACCTTTCCTGCATAATAACAACAAGATCCATACTTGTGGTCCACGCCACCTTGTACCAGCCTTACCATCAGGTACCAGTATGAAAACAAGAAAACATGCTCTAAGATCACACAAGCACATATAAATCTGATAACCTAGCACATGGTTCTAACAATTGCATGATTCCGAGCCTAAGGCTAGTCCCTGCCCAAATCTGACCCTTTTTCAAAAGTGGTCTAAAAATTATAAAAAGGCTATGATAATTCATGAAAAATCCCAACTAAGACAATGGTCAAGTCAGATTCCTCAGAACCGGTCTCGATCATACCGATCTCGACCCTGACCAGCCAAACCGGCCCAAAAATAATAAAAATGTAGTTTGACCTAGACAACTCCAAATCCAATTATGTTTGTTCCTAAAAATCTTATAATTCATAAAACTAATTTTTGTAAAGAATTAGGGTATTTTGTCACACGAAAACCAGCCTTGGGTAGAAAACCCTATCTCAGCCAGAAACTGCATTTAAACCGGCCAAGGGCCCTGGTTTAAGGCTCGTGTGTCCCTAACCCATGCACGGCAACAAACAGAAAGAGATGAAGAGTAGGAGATGATAGAAAAGAGGAATGGATGCAACCGGTTTCCCATCTCACCAGGAACCACACGGATCCAATCCGCACGGCCATGGGAATGGCTTTCTCGGTTAACATCACTAACCTTAGATCTTGTGCCTCCAGCATCATGTCCGGCCATGCTCCTCCAAAGAACACCTCCATAAATTATTATCACATACCTCCTCTATTGATAAGATCTCTCTATGGGTCGCACCAATGGTTCCTTCCACTGATCTCCCATGAAAACCAGTTTCTGCACTGCATCCACCTTCAAGGCTGTTCATGCCTTTAGATTGAAGTCCGGCCTTCTCCATTCTCTCCTGGGTATTTGAGTGTGTTCCCAAGATGTAGAGGAAGCCTAGTATGTGTTCATCCAGGATCAAACACAACCACAGGGTCGTTCATAACTTCCTTTCCACTCCCATGAAACTGCCTTTCTACACACATCTGCCCTTAAGGCTGTCTTGGCCTTTGGGAATGAATTCCGGTCATCTCCCTTCTTTCCTCACCATTTTAGTGTGTTCTCAGTCTCCATAGAAGGCTTGGGGTGTTGTCAAAAATGATCAAAACCGTGCAGAGACTCGTTCTCAACTTTCCTCTTGATCTGCCCTAAAACTGCCTTTTTGTGGGCTTCACATCACCATGGATCTTGGATTGGGAATCTGACCAACTCTCTGTATTTTCTCTGTATTTCTTTGTGTTTCAGGGTGTAGGAGGAAGCCATGGCATGCCTGAAAAGGCACGGACTTGCCTTCATTATATAGAAGAAGGGGTGGTTACTTCTTAACCATTGCATCCCTTCGGTATCAATTCTGGCCATTGATTTAATCAATGGTCCAGATCACACCCATTCGCCTAAGACAGTTACCAGACGTCCTGGGCCTGATTAAAAACTCCTGGACATGTCTAAAACAAGCCCAAACAAGTTTCACACGTCGCTGACCCAACCACAAGAGCCCACTGGCCCATTGGTACACATGGGTCATCCACCTGGCCTAGTCACTGTCCAGACCCGGCACAACTGCCCAAGACTTGAACACTCAGTCTAGTTGAGTTGAGCTGATCCCCAGCTGACCCAGCTGAGTGAGCTAGTCCATCCAGATCAGGGAGCTGGCACACTCTACTTGAGCTCCAACTGAGCTCTGTCCATCTGGTTGAGCTTCTTGCTCGCATCACCCACCTGTGATACACTTCGTACAGCTTGATATCTTCATCTTGTACAATCTTTCTAAGTCCCTTAGTCTATTCACAGACCTAGACTTAGTCTTCCTTTGCTCCATTCTGATCATTCACCTAATCGAGCTTGGCCACGATCATTTCTCATGATCTGAACCAAAGCTGTCTCGTTTCTATCAAACGTCTAAGCCTTATGTCAAGTTCCAGGAATGAGAACATGACGGTTCAGCTGATGTGAGCTGACCAGTGAGTGTGAAGCTAGACCGAGCTGGGCTGAGCTCACCCGAGCTTCCCCGAGCTAGGTCGAGCTGTCCCAAAACCCCGTTGAGCTACCCCTTTACTCGTGTAACTCATTTAACTCCATTTCCTTCTTTATATGGCTAAGTCTCAGCTCCCTGATGCCATTAACCACGTTTCTAGACCATGGTATGCTTGCCTTTAGGTCTCGTGACCTGACTGATGCGTCTCCTCGCACCATGGTCCATCTAGACGATCATACTCAGGATCGGGGACATGACAAGGTGCCTGTTCTTCCTCTCAGCCACTTCATTTTGTTGTGGAGTGTATGGACAGCTAGTTTGATGAATGATTCCATGCTTGGCTAAGTGGCTTTTGAATGCTGCAGTTGTATATTCCCCCTCCATTATCTGACCTGAATATTTTGATCTTAACATTGAAATGATTAGTTATGTAGCTCTGGAAATTAATGAAAGCATCAAGCACTCTATCTTTAGTTTTAATCATAGTTAACCAAGTGTACTTAGATTTTTGATCAATAAATGTGACAAAATATCTATGATTCTCCCTAGATAGGCATGGTGCTTTCCAGACATCAGAATGTATAAGATCAAAACAATTTTAATAAATGGTAGATGACTTAGGGAAGACAGTTTTGCAATGTTTACCAAGGATACAAGCTTCACAGCCATCAATTTTAAAAGAAACATGAGGTAATAAAAGGTTCAGTGCACGAGTATGTGGATGGCCTAGCCTAACATGCCTTAATACATCATTATCTAAAAACATGAATTGAAATAAAAGCAAATAAATTAGAACTGGTCTTGATATCTTCACGTAGTTACAAGTCCTCCTTTGTAACACCTTTCCCAATCAACTTAAGAATGTCAATATCCTGAAACAGAACCTCATTAGGACTGAATATTACATTGCAATTTAAATCAGTAGTCACCCTTTTAACTGATAATAAATTTGATGCAAAGGTTGGCATGTAAAAGGCTTTGGTATCTCTATCAAACAATTTTATGGTTCCTTCACCCTTAATGGGAATTCTATCTCCATTAGCAATTTTAGCATTTCCTACTATAGGCCTAATGTTATTAATCAACTTAGCATCACTAATTATGTGGTAAGAAGCTCCTCAGTCTATTACTAAAGTTTTAACCATATCAAATGCATTCATATTTGTGGTTAGAGCACTAGGTGCACTAGACAGTTTATATGATGCATTTAGAGAGAAACCGAGTGTGTTACCAGACTCTTATAGGGCTTTGATGAGTGCCTCTAGGTCAGACTTCTTGATGGTCTCATCCTGTGTTCCCCTCATGGCAGTGCCACCATAGTAGCTAGTCGCCTTTCCGTCACCAGCATTCCTAGTGTGCCGTGGAGTAGATAGCTTGCCTACATCACCAGAGAACTTAGCTCTTGCATCACTTCTGAAATTCTGTGGCTTGAGATGTTGGNTGAAGTATCAAGCACTTGTCCCTTCCATGCCCCTTCTTCTTGCAATGATCACACTCCCAAAATTTCTTATCACCTCCAGGTTTGTAATAGCCTTTGTTTGCAGCACCCTCCACATGGTCGTCTGCTCCATCAGATTTGTTTTCAAGAATGAGGTCTCCTTTGCCTCCAAGCTCCACTGAGCCTTTCTCCTTTTGTATCTTAGCGCACAGCTCCTCAAGAGATGGAAGCTTGTCACTCCTTAGAATGTGTTTGATTAAGCCACCATACACTGGATTGAGAGTAAAGAGTAAAGAGTAAAGCAAACACGTTGTCTTGTTCGTTTCTCTCATTGTACACTTCCAGCTCTGCTCACAGAGATCTAAACTTCCCAAAGTGTTTAGAAAAATTAGAATATTCTTGGGTGAGAGTGTTGATAGCCCTCTTGACTTCAAACACACGGTTGATGTTGGAGATGTTCCCATAGACCTTCTGAAGTGTATCCCACAGCTCCTTGGAGGTTTCGCAGTAAGAGTAAGCCTCCAAAATTGATGGTTCAAGGCTGTTTTGGATGATGGAGAGAACCATAAGATCAACTTGAGTTTGCTTCCTCCCATCTCCTTCACCCGCGACCACAACTTCTTGACCATCCTCTCCTAGAATGGTTTGTTTTGTTATCTTGCCCTCTACCACACATTCCCAAAAACCTCTGCCTCCTAGTGTTGTCTTGACAAGCCTTGACATTGAAATGTTTAGTTATGTAACTCTGGAAATTAATGAAATCATCAAGTACTCTATCTTTAGTTT
The DNA here is from genome assembly GCA_932364175.1 of Eruca vesicaria subsp. sativa. Taxonomy (NCBI): domain Eukaryota; kingdom Viridiplantae; phylum Streptophyta; class Magnoliopsida; order Brassicales; family Brassicaceae; genus Eruca; species Eruca vesicaria. The sequence continues at coordinate 118,459 of CAKOAT010954043.1, read as the reverse complement.
TAATCATAGTTAACCAAGTGTACTTAGATTTTTGATCAATAAATGTGACATAATATCTATGATTCTCCTTAGATAGGCAAGGTGCTGTCCAGACATCAGAATGTGTACGATCAAAACAATTTTCATAGATGGTAGATGACTTAGGGAAGACAGTTTTGCAATGTTTACCAAGGATACAAGCTTCACAGCCATCATTTTTAAAAGAAACATGAGGTAATAAAAGGTTCAGTGCACGAGTATGTGGATGACCTAGCCTAGCATGCAACAATGCATCATTATCTAAAACAAGAATTGAACTAAAAGCAGATAAATTAGAACTGGTCTTGATATCTTCAAGTAGTTACAAGTCCTCCTTTGTAACACCTTTCCCAATCAACTTAAGAATGTCAATATCCTGAAATATAACCTCATTGGGACTGAATATTACATTGCAATTTAAATCAGTAGTCACCCTTTTAACTGATAATAAATTTGATGCAAAGGTTGGCATGTAAAAGGCTTTGGTATCTCTATCAAACAATTTTATGGTTCCTTCACCCTTAATGGGAATTCTATCTCCATTAGCAATTTTAGCATTTCCTACTATAGGCCTAATGTTATTAATCAACTTAGCATCACTAGTTATGTGGTGAGAAGCTCCTCAGTCTATTACTAAAGTTTTAACCATATCAAATGCATTCATATTTGTGGTTAGAGCACTAGGTGCANNTCACACTCCCAAAATTTCTTATCACCTCCAGGTTTGTAATAGCCTTTGTTTGCAGCACCCTCCACATGGTCGTCTGCTCCATCAGATTTGTTTTCAAGAATGAGGTCTCCTTTGCCTCCAAGCTCCACTGAGCCTTTCTCCTTTTGTATCTGAGCGCACAGCTCCTCAAGAAATGGAAGCTTGTCACTCCTTAGAATGTTTTTGATTAAGCCACCATACACTGGATTGAGAGTAAAGAGTAAAGAGTAAAGCAAACACTTTGTCTTGTTCGTTTCTCTCATTGTACACTTCAGTATCAACACTAGATGGCCTCAGCGTCTCCAGCTCTGCTCACAGAGATCTAAACTTCCCAAAGTGTTTAGAAAAATTAGAGTCTTCTTGGGTGAGAGTGTTGATAGCCCTCTTGACTTCAAACACACGGCTGATGTTGGAGATGTTCCCATAGACCTTCTGAAGTGTATCCCACAGCTCCTTGGAGGTTTCGCAGTAAGAGTAAGCCTCCAAAATTGATGGTTCAAGGCTGTTTTGGATGATGGAGAGAACCATAAGATCAACTTGAGTTTGCTTCCTCCCATCTCCTTCACCCGCGACCACAACTTCTTGACCATCCTCTCCTAGAATGGTTTGTTTTGTTATCTTGCCCTCTACAACACATTCCCAAAAACCTCTGCCTCCTATTGTTGTCTTGACAAGCCTTGACATTGAAATGTTTAGTTATGTAACTCTGGAAATTAATGAAAGCATCAAGTACTCTATCTTTAGTTTTAATCATAGTTAACCAAGTGTACTTAGATTTTTGATCAATAAATGTGACATAATATCTATGATTCTCCTTAGATAGGCAAGGTGCTGTCCAGACATCAGAATGTATACGATCAAAACAATTTTCATAGATGGTAGATGACTTAGGGAAGACAGTTTTGCAGTGTTTACCAAGGATACAAGCTTCACAGCCATCATTTTTAAAAGAAACATGAGGTAATAAAAGGTTCAGTGCACGAGTATGTGGATGACCTAGCCTAGCATGCAACAATGCATCATTATCTAAAACAAGAATTGAACTAAAAGCAGATAAATTAGAACTGGTCTTGATATCTTCAAGTAGTTACAAGTCCTCCTTTGTAACACCTTTCCCAATCAACTTAAGAATGTCAATATCCTGAAACATAACCTCATTGGGACTGAATATTACATTGCAATTTAAATCAGTAGTCACCCTTTTAACTGATAATAAATTTGATGCAAAGGTTGGCATGTAAAAGGCTTTGGTATCTCTATCAAACAATTTTATGGTTCCTTCACCCTTAATGGGAATTCTATCTCCATTAGCAATTTTAGCATTTCTTACTATAGGCCTAATGTTATTAATCAACTTAGCATCACTAGTTATGTGGTGTGAAGCTCCTCAGTCTATTACTAAAGTTTTAACCATATCAAATGCATTCATATTTGTGGTTATAGCACTAGGTGCACTAGACAGTTTATATGATGCATTTAGAGAGAAACCGAGTGTGTTACCAGACTCTTTTAGGGCTTTGATGAGTGCCTCTAGGTCAGACTTCTTGATGGTCTCATCCTGTGTTCCCCTCATGGCAGTGCCACCATAGTAGCTAGTCGCCTTTCCGTCACCAGCATTCCTAGTGTGCCGTGGAGTAGAT
>CAKOAT010954043.1:76379-104294 GCA_932364175.1 Eruca vesicaria subsp. sativa | reverse complement strand
ATGATGGGTAGATACATGGTTCAATGTGTTGCCATTACAAGGACTTCACCAAAGGATCATCAATAGGGTCTAGGCAGTGGCGTGCCTATGCAATGGGTCTGTTCAGAGCAGTCCTGGTGTGTGTATGATGAAAGCTCATTTCCAATCCGGCCGGTTGAGAATGAGGCTGAAGAATCAATACAACCTCCCATACAAGTTGGTGGTGTCCGTGAAGAGGTTGTAAATGGACAAGTGATGGATTCAAGTGGACTTCCAAGCCAGCCACTCCTCATCTAAAATAAAAGAGAAGTTTCTTAAACTCAATTCATTTCAATACATTCATAATTTCCTTTTAAGTCTTGAAATGATATCTAAAATGGTTGATTGAATTGTTGCTAGTGTGATCAATCCAATTGCTATTGCTTATGTCTTAGAATAAGATCCATCATTGATATCTTGCTTCATTTAGAAATTGTCTAAGTTGCTTTGAATCATTGGTTTTGATCTAGCTAAGTGTATTGTATCTAAATTGATTTTGGATTGATCCTATTGTCTTTGTAAGTCTTCATACACTTTTGGAATGATGATTCAGGTACCAAATGTAGCTTGAGCCTCTCTGAAGATAAGAACATGATCTGGTCATGTCCTAGCCTTTCTAAGATTGTTAATAAAGTCAGTTGAGAGGGAGAGATCTAAACCGGGTTTATATGTTCAAGAGGAGGTGAAGCCAAGTTCTAGAGTTCAAGTGATGCAGCTAGTGGTTCAAAGAAGATGGTCTAGTCGTTTCCTTGCCTTTCAAGAATGGTGAAAGCTTGTAGAGAGGGGGAGACCCTAAACAAGCCTCCCTAAGGTTTAGCTGGTTGCTTGTGCTCAAGGATAGCAAGTTATGGTGATTCATAATTGCTATACCTTTTAGGCCTTGATCCAGAGTTACTTGTGTCCAACCACATTGGTTTTAGACACAAGAACTCAATGGCTAATCCCTAGGCCGTGGGGGATCTACTATTTTCCTTTCAAAGATTGTAATGTTTTTAATGTGAGATTTCTTCACGGTTCCAAGCTTCACTTGGGATCTATAGAGTCGAGCTTGAGGGGGATTGTTAAACTGAAGTGAAGAAATGGTCACTTTAGTTTAATGAGCAAAGCTTGGTCCTAAACTCCATGAGAAGCTTATGGAGTCACCAAGACTTGTGTGGAGAAATGTAGAGCAATGTGAGTGCTCTAAAGCGTGTATACTGATGCTAAGAAGAGTTTGGAGGCTAATGATCAATGTGCAAAGTTAGGGTGAGGCCGTACGGATTTGGTGCGGACAGATGTACTTGGACCGTACAGATCCGTACGGACCACCTCAACCAAAACTCACAAAATTGATCATTTAGACTCATTTGGGACTTGAGGAAATTTAGGGTGAAAGTGTACGGATTAGGGTTGATCCGTACACTCCGAAATGTCTTAACTTGTGTCCTAAGGTATTGTCTTGTAACCTAAGGAATAAGGAATTAAATGGGAGACAAGGAAAGCTAAGTTGGTCCGAGAAGGTATCAAATGAGCATATAGGAGATGCCATATGCTGTGACCGTTTATGGATAAGGTGGGAGCGTGTCCTGGCTGTCTTTTGTCAAGATATGAGCTGTCTTGAGCTGTCCAAAAGAAGCCACAAGATTAAGCCATGCCTCCCTTTACTAGTCACCCACACATATAGTGATTCTGGTCCAAGCAATTCAAACTTAGGCTCCCTTCTTCCTTTGACTCCTCATGCTTCTAATAGTGCTTGTATACCCTAATTTATGTCTTACCATTTCTCTATTTAAGCTTGTATTGTCGTTTGAAATAAGCTAAGTGAGAGAGTGGGGTTCTCCCCTCCTCCTTCATGAATCTTAAAGTCTTGTTCTCTAATCTTAAGTCTCTTGGTTACCAATCTTAAGAGTCTCTGGTTACTAATCTCTCTAGTCTCGGATCTCACTCATCAATCTCTCTTCCACCTCATACTACTCTCATTCTCTCTTTCATTGCATCCACAAGAGTCTTTCTTTCACAATCTTTCTTCCTCTTGTTTCACAAGCATGGTATTTCCCTTTAGGGCTTGTTCATTACACACACATCATCAGAACTTGGTTCTACGCTTCCGCACAACAAGCTCACCCTCATGCCATTTCTAAAGCCAAGAAGAAGCTTCTTGGTCCAAGCGGTTGTTCATCCTCTACAAGAAGAGGGTGTGCTCATCCATGGTGTCCAGAAGCTGTCCTTGGTTCATTCACTCTCGCTCATGTCCTTAATGAAATAGGATCCATGGAGACGAAGAGTTTTGAATCAGATTTGCAACCCACTTGAAACCGGAGCTCAAGCGATCACTTTCCTTGTCCAAGTAAGAAAGGTGATAGCTTTCAACTTGGATCTAGTGTGGCGACTCAAACATGGAGGAAAAGTGGTGTCTTTGGAATGGAGAGGTCAAGGAGAGGCCACTCAAAGAAGGAGAGGTTGGTTCCCAAACCAACAGCTCGGATCTGTTCATAATGCGTTTGCCTTGGAGGTTCAAGGAACCAGCTCCGGTTCCTTGAGAGTAAGCTAAAACCTGATTCCCTTGAATAAAGCTTGATTTAGATATGTTGTGTGGTGTGTTGTGACTGTGTGATTGCCATAACTAAAGTACCATTGATGATTGTAGTATCTAGTAATTGTCTAGGCTCATGTATAATGGTACTGAAGTTGTTTTGTAGTCACACTGCTCGTTTTGCATTTTGTAATTGTTGCATTGCTTGTGTTGTGTCCCAGGATCTCCTGGTCATGCATCTATTTTGATAAGGCTGTTTTGCATTTGCATAAGCTTGTGGTGTTGAGATTCAATCTGGCTCATATTGTGTCTTGATGCTAATGGCGTAGTTGATCCATCAAAGAAGTAGTATTTTTAGGATGTCAAGACTACTTGTGGCTTTGGTTTTTATCAATCTATTGCTCATTAAGCATGCTTTGTATTTTTAAAAATTTGGTTCATGTAGAAAACTAGGTCATGCGGATTGAATCTTTTTCGCATACATATAGAATTGTCTTTAGGATTGTGCATTCGTGTATTGATGCATTTATAAACCAGCATGATGGCAATGTACTGATGTTTGCTTGCATTAAATCATGAGAAAAGTTTTGAAAATGGTTAATCTTGTGCTTGTGGTTGGCTAGTTTTCAAGATTAATGCATTTTGTGTTATACATTGGTATCAAACCAAATGAGATCTTGGTTTGGTTCCAATGGGAAGATCTAATCTTGTCTTGAGTTTTGATGGATATAGGTGCACATGATATTATCAGTGACACACCAAGAAGCAAGGTGAAGATACTAAGGTCTAAGGCCATTGTATAGATGATCCATAGGACATGTCGAGTCCATTAGTCTACAAGAAGTGTAGCATGGATCATTATATCCTAGTTCTTTGTGAAGGAAGAGAGCAAGCTCACAATGACTAAGACCATCACCTAAGTCTTGTATAAGACCGGTGGTCCTAAGACCATGTATTACTCACGGTTCTTCAAGCTTAGTACATTCTAGACTCGGTCCTAAGCTTGAGGGGGAGACATGATGGGTAGATACATTGTCCAATGTGTTGCCATTACAAGGACTTCAGCAAAGGATCATCAACAGGGTCTAGGCAGTGGCGTGCCTATGCAAAGGTCTGTTCAGAGTAGTCCTGGTGTGTGGACAAGTGACGGATTCAAGTGGACTTCCAAGCCAGCCACTCCTCATCTAAAATAAAAGAGAAGTTTCTTAAACTCAATTCATTTCACATTCATAATTTCCTTTTAAGTCTTGAAATGATACCTAAAACGGTTGAATGAATTTTTGCTAGTGGGATCAATACAATTGGTATTGCTTATATCTTAGTATAAGATCCACCATTGATATCTTGCTTCATTTAGAAATTTTCTAAGTTGCTTTGAATCATTGGTTTTGATCTAGCTAAGTACACTGTATCTAAATTGATTTTGGATTGATCTTATTGTCTTGGTAAGTCCTGATACTCTTTTGGAATGACGATTCAGGTACCAATTGAAGCTTGAGCCTCTCTGAAGATAAGAAGATGATCCGGTCATGTCCTAGCCTTTCTAAGATGGCTAAAAAAGTCAGTTGAGAAGGGGAGATCCAAACCGGGTTTATATGTTCAAGAGGAGATCAAGCCATGTTCTAGAGTTCAAGTGATGCAGCTAGTGGTTCAAAGAAGATGGTCTGGTCGTTTCCTTGCCTTTCAAGAATGCTGAAAGCTTGTAGAGAGGGGAGACCCTAAACCACCCTCACTAAGGTCTAGCCGGTTGCTTGTGCTCAAGGATAGCAAGTTATGGTGATTCATACTTGCTACGTTCCAGACTGTGGGGGTCTTCTGAGTACACAAGTTGGTTGTACTTGTTGCTTCTAGTACTGCTGGGCATGTACCTGAAAAATAATTCCATGATCATACTCTAGTTAGCTACTCTAGAGTAAGCATTAGGGTTCATCAGGATAATGAATATCACAACTCAACATTCCATAGTTGGGGCTAATCCCTCATAACTATTTGAACCCTAAATCAAACAAGTGAATCTACTCAGACATGGCTAAGTGATTCATAGCAGCAAGGTAATAATAGAAATTCATTAGATTAGAAGATTGAACTATTGGTTCTTTTGAACAACAAATCTCTTTGTGTGTTTCTTCTAAATCTAGAATTCTATAACCTTTTATGAAAATGAGAATAAGATGAAAAGAATACTTTTATAAATCAAAGAACTAAGAACACAAAAAGCATGTAAAAGCACAAAAAGCATATCTTGCCAAAACACATAGGCATAACTATATATATGAGTTCCATTAGTTAAAAAATCGTCAGAGGCAATCTTGTAATATTGAGAGAACTTAGGCTTCAAGGCCGAGTATAACTTGTTCTTCACGCTTCATATCGATCGATGGTACATGGTGTACATCGATCGATGGAGTATCTCAATTCGTCATCCTCTATGGAAGCGTCGTCGATCGATTACACAGGATGTGTATCGATCGATATTTATCTCTGGATATCGACCTTATTTTCTGATCCTTATAGTCATCTCGGGAAAACTCTCTTTTAAGTCCATAAGGACACCTAAATCATCACTTTACTCCAAAATGCTCCTGAACCTGAAAGCATACCTAATAGACTCCAAAACATATATATATATATATATATATATATATATTATAAAATCATATAAATACCATGGTTAAAAGTGGGTCAAAACCATGGTATATCAACTCCCCCAGACTTAACCTTTTGCTTGTCCTCAAGCAAACACAACAGTTAGTCTTTGAAAGAAGTTTAAAAACAGCAGGGACTAAATCAAATCTTAACTTAAGATCATAACCTCTACTTTGTTGCAAGCCACATCTCATATTACTAACTAGAGAAGTACATTATACCCTATCCTAGCTTAGCAACCAAATTCATCTAGCCAATCAACTTAGCAATCATGTCTGTCTATCCCCTCTACTGATTTCATTTATGCATAAAATAAAAGTGAATGCTTTACCTTGGGAGTATCGATCAAGGAATACTTGGATTCAACTCAAACAAGTTTCAGGTATTTTTATTCTGGTTTCTTTTCTCCCTATATCTCCCTTCTCTGAATCCCAAATTTTCTTTTTCTTTTATATCAATCCCAATGAACAACAAATGTTCATCTTATTGATCTTTCTACTTTTTGTAGTCTTTTCTGACAAAGTGTAAGCGAATAGTGGGGTCATGGGTAATGTACCTCTCCCTCGCTTCCACAATGTGTGATCATTCCTTTGAATTAGAATAGTGGGGTCATGGGTAATTTACCTCTCCCTCTGCCTCTCAGGAAATCATCTCAATCTTTTATCATTTTATGGGATGCCAAAGGAAGGAGAGAAAGAAACCAAAATTATCAAGACTTTTACCTTCTAGACTTGCAGGAGGATTCCGATCCCTTGTATACCAAGCCCCAAGACAAGCCACAGATGTCAGGTTAGGTTGGAAATCAGCTTTGGTTCTTCCAAACAATCATGAAAAGTGTTGCCATAGGTGACTGGTGATCCACTTTAGCATCTATAGTACTTTCTGCAATCAACAATTCTAAGAATGGTGCTAAATAGTGGTTAGATAAAAAGTAAAATTTTGAAATCTTTTTGTCCCCTTCTTGACTCAATAAAAAAAATTTTTGAAAACATTTAATGAGATCAAAAAGGTAAAGTAGCATCAGTAATCTCCACTCCCCCAGACTTAAATCATACATTGTCCTTAGTGTATAACCAGTCGGTGTTAGTTCATAAATAAATAAAGAATAACAGATGTCGAAAATTATGAATGATACCTGACCGATGTTCGTATCGATCGATGGTGAGTCACTTCCATTGATCGTCATGGATAGGTCTGTGTCGATCGATATCGACAGTATCTTACCGGTCGATGGAGGTAGTGATCGTGTATCATCTGAAATAAATAAAACGAAAGTAATAAGTAAAAATAAAATAAACCTAAGGAAGAAAATACCTAATAGTGGGTTGCCTCCCACTCAGCGCTTAGTTAAAGTCATTTAGCTTGACTATGGAGGTATGGTGGCTAGTGAGGTGGATTGCAGGTACTTGTTGGGAAACAAGTATCCTCCTTGTCTTGTGATTCTTCAAACCATATAGTTAAGAAGCTTCTTGTGGCTTTCTCGCTTCTGGTCATACTAGCTTTCAACCCTTGGACCTCATAGTGGATTCTTTGAAGCCACTCCTTAATGCTTGCTATGCTGAACTCATGTTGTCCAATCTTGATGTAGGTGTTTTCTAGATCAATACTCAGCTCCATTGTGTCGAGGTTTTGGATGTTTTGCACATGGCAATGGGTAGCATCGACCGATCTCGGTGTAGTTCTGTCGGTCGATGTGGGTGGATGTCCATCGGTCAATGGGTTGAGAGGCACGTCGATCGATGCGGATGGTGCAGGTCGGTTCACGAGCTGTCTCTAAATGTTTTCGATCTCTTTCTGAATTCCTTCTGTTGTGCATTCCAATCTTTGAACGTCACTCTGTACAGGGAACCACATCTTGTCGAGTAATATGTATGCTTCGTCTCCACAGGCTTCAATAGATTTGTAGATATCTCTTGTGATGTCTTCAGTTTCTTCTCTGGTACAGAATTCTGGTGCTTGATTATCGGTCGATGTACAGGGTGGGTCATCGATCAATAGCTCCTGTAGGTGACTTTTGATAGGTTGTCTTTGGTGGTATCGATCGATGCTGCTGAGGCTGTATCGGTCGATTTCGGTTTCTGAGATTCTAGTTCTTCGCGAAGTGTATGTACTTCTTCTTGCAGGGCTTTCCTCTCTTTGCGAGCTAAGTCATTGCCAGTCTAATTCTAGTGTAATTCTCCTTGAAGTGATGGTATGGCTCTTTCATGTTTAGACCTCAGTGATGCCATCTCTCAGTTATGTTCACCAACTCTTCCATTGATCATGTATGTGACCTCTGCTTGTGTGTAGAGCTTGCAAACTGGAACTCCTTTAGCAAACTGTTCAGCGTGCTCTGGTAAACAGAAACAAGAGCTCTCCATCAGTGAGGCTATATTCAGAAATTTCCCCATATCTTCTTTGGAAACATGGATGATGTCTCCAGCTACTCCTCTTGTGAAACCATTCTCATCTCTGTAAACACCATATTCGTCTTTCTATTCCCATAAGAACTAACGAACCCCGGCTTTGAAAGCTCGTTTCCCAAATTCCGATGTATATCGGTCGATGTGATTCTCCACGTATCGATCGATGTGTGTTGGAATTCTGGATAGGCGGAGTTGGTCATCTGAAGAATATCTGCAATGTTGTCTTTGGATATTGGAATGATTATTCCGTCCATTGCTCGTGCATGGCCATCTGGGTCCCTGAAAATACCAAATTCATCCGGAATTAGTAATGTAACATCAAAATTATGTGTTTGTACCTCGGATGGTGTAGGATCGGTCGATAGTTGGAGAGACGTCTCGATCGATTGAGGTTGTTCCGTGTTGGTCGATACGTATGCTTCTGGTTCGGTGGCATGCATCAGTGGTGCTGTATCCACTGCGAAACTTTCACTGTAATTGCTTTCCCAACTCCCAATTGAGTAATCATCGTCTTGTGGCTCATGTGGGACATACAGGTCGTCACTCGTTGATTCGAAACGTCGTTTGAGCGATCTAGGTTGGGGCATATCGGTCGATCGATGCTCTGAAGATGAAGGTCGGAAGAGGAGGTCTTTCTTCATCTTCCCGAAGAAATCTGTATTTTGTGGCTCGTTCCTCTTCATAATCTTCATCATACTCCTCCGGAGTAGTGATACTAGCCAGTTCTGAGAAGTAATGATCGTTCTCCCAATCATCTATGTGAAAATCGCCGTCTGGAAACTCTTCTTCAATCTCTTAGAATTGCCTGTTGATCGATGACCAGGTATGCTCATCGGTCGACTCCGGTTGACTGGTATCAGTCGATGGAAGAAGGCTGCCGTCGGTCGATATGTCTGGTTCTGTCTCGTTGGCCATTGAATCATACTCGTGGGAACAAAAACAAGTTGCTACGAGTGCTGGGCTCTCTGTCTTTGGAATCTTGATGACGTGAACGAGATTGTAGTGATTGGTAGGGTCTATGAGGGTTAGGCAGAGCTTATTGGATTTGAGGTAACAATTAGCTCCAACTGTTGCTAAGAAGGCCCTTCCAAGTAGTAGAGATGTCTTGAAGTTGAGCTTGTTCTCCAAGACGTGGAAGTCTGTAGGAATTAGGGCATCTCCAATCTGTACCTCAAGATTTCGAACTATGCCTCCACAATGCTGCTGAGAACAATCCACGAAGATGAAAGATTCTTCAGTAGGCTCTATCTTAAGACCTAGATGGTCTGCCATGATCTTGGGTAGGATGCTAACTCATGATCCTGTGTTGCAGAGGGCACAAGGGAACTCAAAACCTCTTATTGAACATGGTATTGTGAACTTCCCTGGATCACTCTTCTTCTCTAGTGTGATCTTCTTCTTTAGACTGTCTCTGACTTGGTGAAACATTCTCTTGATGTCTTCTTCTGTCTCTCTGGTTTCTCTGAAAAACATCCACAATCTGTGTGAAAAGTAGGCTTCTTCAAAGGGACGGGCGGATGTGGGTGTCGTGCTGCAAAGGCTTCGTGTTACATAATCTTGACGGCACTGCACTCGTAAAAGCTTTGTCTAAGTCCATTGATCGACACTCGTCAATGTCTATCGATCGCTGTACTCTGGAAGGTATCGATCGATACTCAGGAGATTATATCGATCGATAGTATTTGACTTCGAGTTCGAAGTCGGACTCACTGTCATCTTCAGAATCTTTCAGGTTTTGCCAAAAGTCATCATCTAGGGTGGCAATCACATCATGGATAGTAGCAAATTCTCCTATTCCCTTTGCTAAAATTTCTTGCTTCTTTAGTGCTTCTCCTGTCTTAACCACCTGAGTCTCCAACTTCTTCACATAGGTGCTTAAGCCATCAAGCTTGGTTTGAGGTTGGTGTAGACGGAGTCGATCTTTCCATTGAAGTCCATCTGAAGTTTCTGCTGACTCTAAAGAACTTTGTCTAGCTTACTGTCTTGGGTGGGTAGGGGTGGATTTGTGTAGAATGAGTTACCATAACTCCTGTTGTTGTTGAGGTTGCTGCTGCTGTAGTTGGTAGGCTTTTGTGAACTCTGGTTGAAGTTGTTTTTCTGTCCTGCAAAGTTTATGTATCCTTGTGGGAACCGAAATTCACACTTGTCGATTTCCGTTAAATATGGAAACTTAGGAAAACCCTATTTTTTCAGAGGAACCGGATCTCTGCGAAAGCCAACGACAAGTAACCAAATAAATGCAGAAAAATATGAAAAACGCAATAAAACGAATTTATAAAGAAAGTCGATCTTATTTCCGATTTGCGTAAGAGCATTGCGATTATTACAAGGAATTACAAAGGCTTTGGCCGCAGGGGCCATCAGCGAGTTACAAACATAAAACCCTAGATCTAGTCGAGTCGCAGCTCGATAACGAAAGACGGAAAAAGATAGAAAAAAAGGTTTGATTGATTTCGGACTGAACCTTATGAAAGGCTGCCTACGTACCCCTTTTGAGGATCAAGTCGAACGTAGTTCAGTTGATAGAGCTGGACAAGAGATCGAACTGCCTGGGCGAGTTCGTCTAGTAATTGAGCGCCAGTCATAGAAACCGAACTTGTCGAGAAAAAGCCTAAGTTTCTAAGTGCGGAAAATTCTAAGTCTAGAAAAGTTGTGAAAGTCTCAGATGAGAGCTCAGGATTTCGTCCCTCAGCTTCTGCCCTACGCCTCTGGTTTATATACTCCTTGCCTTGACGGTTCGATCTTTCCATTTTGCCGGATTTGAGTATTTCGGGAATCTTCCATTTTTCTCGATCCTTCCTTTTCTTCCGCGGAAATCTTCTATTTATCTTCAAACTTGCCTTTATTTTCCTTCTGCGAGTAAACCGTCAAAACGTTATCAAATCTGCGGGNACTCCTTGCCTTGACGGTTCGATCTTTCCATTTTGCCGGATTTGAGTATTTCGGGAATCTTCCATTTTTCTCGATCCTTCCTTTTCTTCCGCGGAAATCTTCTATTTATCTTCAAACTTGCCTTTATTTTCCTTCTGCGAGTAAACCGTCAAAACGTTATCAAATCTGCGGGTTAGATTCCATTGAAATCGCGAGATGGATTTTTATCGTGTTTTAGGTCCTTCCGGGCCGTTTTGCGATAAATCCGTTTTCCGACTCTTTACGGGATCGTTTCCTGATCTGACGTCGTTTTTAATAAATTACTCGAGTTAATCGCAAGGTTTTACGGTTTACTCGAATTTTTATTAAAAACACGTTTTTTACGACTTACTCGGCGCTTTTTTATATAAAAACGCGTTTTTATGATTTTAACGAGAAATCTCGAATAAATCGTACAGTTTAGGCAATGTTCGGTGTTTCGTTTAACTGTTGCCGTTTTATACGATTTCCTCGAGTTCTTTCCGAGAAAGCGAAGTTTTACGGTTTTTATCGTAAAACTCGAAAGGTAAGTCGGATCGAGATGGAACGGGAGATGTTTCAGCCGTAGTTTAGAATGCGACCGTGTCGAAAGACGTAAGTTTTGAATCGGGGATGCGGGAGATCGAGGCGCGGGATATCCGGGAGGTTTTTAGTTCGCCGATGGGCGAACTAGTTGAGTGACTCTTAATTCGGCTTAGTTCGCCGATGGGCGAACTAGTGGAGTGTCCCTAGTTCGTCCATCGGCGAACTAAGCCGGGCCGGCTTAGTTCGCCCATGGGCGAACTAGTCGTGACTAGTTCGCATTTTACGGTTGTTTCGGTTTTTTGCGGTTTCGTAAAACGATTCTTCGAGCTTCATAAAACGTTTCTTCGAGTTTTATAAAACGATTCTCGAGTTTTATAAAACGATTCTTCGAGTTTTATAAAATGATTCTCGAGTTTTATAAAACGATCTTTGGGTTTTATAAAACGACTTCTCGAGTTTTATAAAACGGCTTTTCGAGTTTTATAAAACGATTCCATCGTTTTATAAAACCATTTCTCGAGTTTTATAAAACGGCTTCTCGAGTTTTATAAAACGATTTCTCGAGCTTTATAAAACGATCTTCGAGTTTTATAAAACGGCTTCTCGAGTTTTATAAAACGGTCTGCGAGTTTTATAAATGACTTTGAGTTTTATAAAACGGCTTCTCGAGTTTTATAAAACGGCTTTTCGAGTTTTATAAAACGGCTATTTGAGTTTTATAAAACGATTCTATCGTTTTATAAAACAATTTCTCGTGTTTATAAAATGGCTTCTCGAGTTTTATAAAATGATTTCTCGAGTTTTATAAAACGATCTCCGAGTTTTATAAATGACTTTGAGTTTTATAAAACGGCTTCTTGATTTTTATAAAACGGCTTTTCGAGTTTTATAAAACGATTCTATCATTTTATAAAACGATTTCTCGAGTTTATAAAATGGTTTCTCGAGTTTTATAAAATGATTTCTCGAGTTTTATAAAACGATCTCCGAGTTTTATAAAACGGCTTCTCGAGTTTTATAAAACGGTCTGCGAGTTTTATAAATGACTTTGAGTTTTATAAAACGACTCTTCGGGTTTTATAAAACTATTCCTTTTATTTTTGCGGGGAGTTTTTGGCTTTTAATTCCGTCGTACCGATTTTGACCCCAACAGTTAGCCCCCCAGCTCGTAAGAATATTGAGCCTTTAGCGTAAGGTTCTTGCGAGTGGTTAACCAGTTTTAGTCAAGTTAGGCGGAATTAATGGTCGGAAATGTCCGTTGGAAGTGATCTTTCCACTCTCCAGGGAGCGGAGAGCGTTTAAGATTAGGGCTGCGCCTTGTGAAGGCTGCCTACGTACCCTTTTGAGGGGATCAAGCCTTTCGTAGTTCGTTTCGGAGTTAAGGTTCGTATGACCTGATTCCCTGCAAGACCTTTACGGTCTAGTTATATGTTTATCGAGCATATTGATGTCGATGGCATCTTGACGTTTGCCGGCCTTGAGACTAGCCTCGTAGGCCGTCTGGTCTGGCTGAGCGTGGCCGTTATAGTTTTCGGACTGGCCGTATGCGGCTCTGAGTCCCTCTCGCTTTTGCGGCTTTATTAAAAATCAGTTTGCGTTTTTAAGAGCGTGTTTTTATTCGTATGAATGTAGCGGGAAGAATATGAGTTGATATTGAGGGAGCTCCGCGAGTTGTCGTCTCGCATTCCGTTCCCTTAGTAGATCACCTTGTTCGTTTGCCCGTCGTAGGATGTTTGGTAAATCAAGTGAGCGTTTAGATATAGACGAAGAGACATGCCTTTAGGATCTCGATTCATGCCTTGAGACGTTAGCGACCAGTGTGTTGGGTTTAGGGCAAGACCTAGGTTTACTTTTGGATTGAGGCTATGCGATGAATAGTCGGCTTTCGTTTTGCCTGTTGCGATTTTAACCTGATTCCATACCGATTTAGAATCCGCGATAGGTTCTCGGCTTATACGATTCGTCTGGTTGGAACCGAGCATCTCACCGGGAACAATTTCTAGTTGCCCGGAAGTGCTGACCAAAAGTTTGGATTTCTTTTATAGCGCTATTACCCTTGTGTCGGGTGTTCGAGAGCTATCTCTGCGAGATAACTTAAGTTTGTTTAGGACTGTTACGAGTTTGTTGTGATCAGCAACAAACTTTTTATGTGATAGATGTTTACGTTGTTTTGGCCTTCGCGAAGGATACGTACGTTAAGAAGTTTTGCGTAATTTTATAGTCACGGACGGACTGTTAGGTCTTCCAAGAAAATGACTTTATCGAGGAAGGTATTTGTGTCGAAAAACTAATCTCCGGGCGTCTGCGACGTCTCGCAGTGCCGAAAGTTGGTTTTTATTTTATATGACGTGTTTCGTGTTCGGAACGTTTGTGGGCTCGAAGATGTTGCGCGGCGTTGCCAGGGTTTTGTCTTAACCCTGCTTTGTAGGAACACTTTGGTTTGTTTGCGTATATTCGCAATTAAAACTAACATTCCTGTTTTGATGTTAGGTAGTTTTATGATTTGTGCTAGAGAAATTAGGACCGAGAGGTCGCGTAAGTTGTTTCCCCGAAATGAAGGGTTTTTCGTTACGGTGCTTTGTGAAGTGTTGACCTTCCGAGATTCGTACGGCTTTAGGAGCTCTGGTACGAGTGTTTTCTTATACGTCGGATTTTGTAGGCAACTTGCTTCGGGAGTAGAGTGAATCGCGAGAATACAGAACTTAGCCGATTTTCGACAAGTTTGCATTATCCGTTGAATGTATTTGATTAGCGCGAAGGTTGTGTTCAGCCGCACAGCCAAGGTCGTATTTGATAGAGGATTAGACCACGACACTTTCGTGCTATCGAAAAGGTCGAGTCGGTTTGTAAACTTGGCATTGAAATGAAGCGTGATCGGACAATAGCCAAGTAGCGTTTGTCGAGATACATATGCCAAGTATGCTCGTGTTTATAGAAAACGTTTTTCCGTTCTAGGTTTGATTTATACGATGAAAGTTTCGTATAAACATTCCTTTGTATGGAAGTTGTTTTATAAAACGATCGATCTTTCTTTACTCGAAGGAGACAGATCCTAAGAAGCTCAATGCAGAGCCCGTGCGGAGTCATTCGTGGGGCGGTCTCATTCTCGGATGTAAATGGGATGAATTAGAGAGGATGCTCGTGAACCGATGGGCTAAAGAATGAGATCTTTCAGATCGTGTCGCGAGGAGGCAAAGTTTAGATTGGCCGCCCAGTGCCGGATTGTATAGCTTGGTTTTTGCTATAAGGAAAGTATTTTTCGCAAAACCTGTTACGTTTACTTTCGAGAGTTACTTCGTTATGAAATGATCCTGACTATACGAAGGATTTCTCGAGTAAGCAACGGGCGATGAATTTAGTAAATCGACGCGACGCATTGGGTTAACAATGTTTCCGCAGATTATTCGAGAAACCTTTCCGCTTAGTTATTGATTCTTCGGTGATAGTTTTTTCGGAGTCACTCGTGGAGTTTTACCAAAAGTTATTTCACCGAGATCTAGTCGCAAAATGTTTTAGCGGGTTTCTCGGGAGGAATGAATCACATGATCAGCAATAGGATCAGTCAGCGAGAAGGGAGGACGTTTTTCCTATTGCTGCTTTGTGTTCTCGATCTTTCTTTCGCCGCAAATGTTCTTGACATTATTCCGTGACTTTTGGTTTAACGGAAAATGAGATCAATTCTTTGATGCCAGAAGATTTCGACTCTTATACTTGTTTTATCAAGTTTGAGAAGATTTTTATGTCTTCGGCAAATAATCGAGTTTCGCTCTGAAGTTTCGCAGAGATTTTCTAACCACATGATTGCGACGAGAGATGCTGTATATTCCTTGAGATTATTTCCCAGACAGTTTGGATCCGTCTTTAGCACTTAGACGGTTTTTAGATTGTCGTTTGCTTTTGGGATGATTTCGACGAGGCGTTGCATCGTCCGAATATTTTTCCGCTTATTTTAGAAAGCGTTTTCTTGATGCGAGGAAAAATGTTCGGCGAAAGAAGAAAGACGAGTTTCGTTTGAAGGATTTGGATGATCGACTATCCGGGTCGATTAAAGACCATGGTGGATCGGAGATGACTTGGAGTATGTCTGATTTACGAGAACTTCTAGGAGCGAGTCGGTTTTAAGACGACGTCAGCGTCTCTAGCTCCTTCTTTCTTTTAGGAAATGGGTACGTTTGAATGCGTGGCGATCGTTTCTCGGTTGTACGAGAGATTGGATCGGTTTGCGAGTTATGCNTAAGACGACGTCAGCGTCTCTAGCTCCTTCTTTCTTTTAGGAAATGGGTACGTTTGAATGCGTGGCGATCGTTTCTCGGTTGTACGAGAGATTGGATCGGTTTGCGAGTTATGCCTGAATGGTTAGAGAACAACAAATCGAGATAGACAAAAATTGCTTACGACTTAGCACGCTAGACTATCTTCTAAATTCTAAGTTCCCTAGGTTTCTTGGCAGTTTACAAGACGTGTTCGTTTCTTACCTACGAGAAATTAGAAGTCTAATATAATTTTCGAATCGGACATACCTTAGCTTCATCGATGATTTGGGGTCGTCAATTCTTCGTTCTTCGTCTTTTGACTTACCGGTCTTCGACGAATTACCAGCGAGAGTATCGGAGCGGGGAGAAGACTTAAACATCGGAGCTCGTGTTCTTGTTTCTTCGTACTGCTGGTTTTATTTGACCGATTAGGTGCGCTTTGTATATCGAAAAAATCAATCACGTGTTTATGATTGGATGTTTTCGACTTAGCGTGGCAGAGTTTCGTAAAACCGGATTGGGTCTAGAGAGTTCAGATTTCTCGTATAGTTTAGGCAACTTTGGTGTTAAGTCAACCGTTGCCGTTTTATACCATTGATTCGAACTTATACGAAGAAACAAGTCTTTGCGGTTTTATCATAAAATCCCGATTGAAATTCCGATTGAGACGAAATGGGAATCAGCGCGATCAAGACTCGAGAGAGAAACTCGAGGATTGGTTCAGCTCGACGTAGGGCAAGTCGGGTGAATCCTTTCTGCTCGCCGTGTGGTGATCTGGATGGTAAGAACCCTTGGGGCGAAGTCGGCGTCTCTTGGGCGAGCTAGACCCTTGGTTCAGCTCACCGCATGGCTTGTTTTCGCGGGTGATCTCGATTCGTCGAGTTGACTTGTTTTCGTCGTAGAATCTCAACGGAAAGTCCGATTGAGACGAAACAAAAAGCAGTGCGATTATTGTTTAGAGTACGATCAGGCTCACCGTAGAATAGAGTTTGATTGTGCGGATCCTTGGGGAAAAGTCAGTGCCTCTAGGACGAGGTGGAAAGCCGGTCAGCTCACCAAGATGGCAAGCTAGGTTGCCTGGCCAACTCACCGTCTTTTCGGCTGGATAGTATTGCCCGATTTTGCGAGTAGCCTAAGGTTCTTCCGCGAGCAACCTAGGGTTTTGTCGCGGATAACCTAGGGTTTTTCCGCGAGTGACCTAGGGCTTTCTCCGCGAGTAGAGCTAGGGTTTTGCCGCGGATAACCTACGGTTTTTCCGCGAGTTACCTAATGATTTTTTTTGCGAACAGCCGCGAGTATCCTAGGGTTTATTTCGCGAGTAACTTACGGTTTGTTCCGCGAAAAACCTAGGGTGCTTCCCGCGAGTAACCTAGGGTTTTTCCGCGAACAACCTAGGGTTTTGTCGCGAGTAACCTAGGGTTTTTCCGCGAACAAACTAGGGTTTTGCCGTGAATAACCTAGAATTTTTCCGCGAACAAACTAGGGTTTATTTCGCGAGTAACCTACGGTTTGTTCCGCGGTTTCTTGGAGGGCAAGTTTTGTTTTTCGGAAAAGTTCTCGGAAAACGTCTTTTGCTCAACCCGTGAGATATGTCAAACTCGGAAATAAGAAAAACACTATGGGGTTTGATAGATTTTATCGTTGCCCTTAGTGATCTGAGATAGAAATATGTGCGCTCGTTTTGTTGCTCTTCCCGTGGCGAAGAGTCGCGATTAGGTTTTCGATTTTGTTGAGTACTACAGCGTTTGCGTGAGCGTTGGCTACGAGTAGTCTCTGCTGGAGTTGTTTTACCAGCGTCTTTTTGCGAGTTGCGACTTTGTCTTTCATACATCCAGACATTGTTTTGGTCAAGCGTTTTGCGGCTATGAGTAAGAGTAATCCGACCCCCCCTCCTTCTTGCGCCAAACTGTGGGAACCGAAATTCACACTTGTCGATTTCCGTTAAATATGGAAACTTAGGAAAACCCTATTTTTCCAGAGGAACCGGATCTCTGCGAAAGCCAACGACAAGTAACCAAATAAATGCGGAAAAATATGAAAAACGCAATAAAACGAATTTATAAAGAACGTCGATCTTATTTCCGATTTGCGTAAGAGCATTGCGATTATTACAAGGAATTACAAAGGCTTTGGCCGCAGGGGCCATCAGCGAGTTACAAACATAAAACCCTAGATCTAGTCCAGTCGCAGCTCGATAACGAAAGACGGAAAAAGATAGAAAAAAAGGTTTGATTGATTTCGGACTGAACCTTATGAAAGGCTGCCTACGTACCCCTTTCGAGGATCAAGTCGAACGTAGTGCAGTTGATAGAGCTGGACAAGAGATCGAACTGCCTGGGCGAATTCGTCTAGTAATTGAGCGCCAGTCATAGAAACCGAACTTGTCGAGAAAAAGCCTAAGTTTCTAAGTGCGGAAAATTCTACGTCTAGAAAAGTTGTGAAAGTCTCAGATGAGAGCTCTGGATTTCGTCCCTCAGCTTCTGCCATACGCCTCTGGTTCATATACTCCTTGCCTTGACGGTTCGATCTTCCCATTTTGCCGGATTTGAGTATTTCGGGAATCTTCCATTTTTCTCGATCCTTCCTTTTCTTCCGCGGAAATCTTCTATTTATCTTCAAACTTGCCTTTATTTTCCTTCTGCGAGTAAACTGTCAAAACGTTATCAAATCTGCGGGTTAGATTCCATTGAAATCGCGAGATGGGTTTTTATCGCGTTTTAGGTCCTTCCGGGCCATTTTGCGATAAATCCGTTTTCCGACTCTTTACGGGATCGTTTCCTGATCTGACATTATTTTTAATAAATTACTCGAGTTAATCGCAAGGTTTTACGGTTTACTCGAATTTTTATTAAAAACACGTTTTTTACGACTTACTCGGCGCTTTTTTATATAAAAACGCGTGTTTATGATTTTAACGAGAAATCTCGAATAAATCGTACAGTTTAGGCAATGTTCGGTGTTTCGTTTAACCGTTGCCGTTTTATACGATTTCCTCGAGTTCTTTCCGAGAAAGCGAAGTTTTACGGTTTTTATCGTAAAACTCGAACGGTAAGTCGGATTGAGATGGAACGGGAGATGTTTCAGCCGTAGTTTAGAATGCGACAGTGTCGAAAGACGTAAGTTTTGAATCGGGGATGCGGGAGATCGAGGCGCGGGATATCCAGGAGGTTTTTAGTTCGCCCATGGGCGAACTAGTCGTTACTAGTTCGCGTTTTATGGCTGTTTCGGTTTTTTGCTGTTTCGTAAAACGATTCTTCGAGTTTTATAAAACGGTTCTTCGAGTTTTATAAAACGAGTCTCGAGTTTTATAAAACGATTCTTCGAGTTTTATAAAATGATTCTCGAGTTTTATAAAACGATTTCCGGGTTTTATAAAACGGATTCTCGAGTTTTATAAAACAGCTTTTCGAGTTTTATAAAACGATTCCATCGTTTTATAAAACGATTTCTCGAGTTTTATAATTCTCGAGTTTTATAAAACGATTTCTCGAGCTTTATAAAACGATCTTCGAGTT
Organism: Eruca vesicaria subsp. sativa; assembly: GCA_932364175.1. Lineage (NCBI taxonomy): Eukaryota > Viridiplantae > Streptophyta > Magnoliopsida > Brassicales > Brassicaceae > Eruca > Eruca vesicaria. The sequence goes on along the minus strand of CAKOAT010954043.1, from coordinate 85,510 downwards.
TTATAAAACGGCTTCTCAAGTTTTATAAAACGGTCTGCGAGTTTTATAAATGACTTTGAGTTTTATAAAACGGCTTCTCGAGTTTTATAAAACGGCTTTTCGAGTTTTATAAAATGATTCTATCGTTTTATAAAACGATCTCTCGAGTTTTATAAAACGGCTTCTCGAGTTTTATAAAATGATTTCTCGAGTTTTATAAAATGATCTTCGAGTTTTATAAAACGGCTTATCGAATTTTATAAAACGTCTGCGAGTTTTATAAATGACTTTGAGTTTTATAAAACGGCTTTTCGAGTTTTATAAAATGATTCTATCGTTCTATAAAACGATTTCTCGAGTTTTAAAAAATAGCTTCTCGAGTTTTATAAAACGATTTCTCAAGTTTTATAAAACGATCTCCGAGTTTTATAAAACGGCTTCTCGAGTTTTATAAAACGGTCTGCGAGTTTTATAAATGACTTTGAGTTTTATAAAACGACTCTTCGGGTTTTATAAAACTATTCCTTTTATATTTTCGCGAGGAGTTTTTGGCTATTAATTCCGTCGTACCGATTTTGACCCCAACAATCCTCCTTGGTTACCAGACCTCTGAAATCCAGCTCCACTGACCCAGTTCACATCTCCTTCTGTGTATTCGTCTTCAGCTGCAGTTTCTGCATCCTCCACTGAGCAAATCTGCTTGTTCCATTTGTATTTCCGATTTGCGTAAGAGCATTGCGATTATTACAAGGAATTACAAAGGCTTTGGCCGCAGGGGCCATCAGCGAGTTACAAACATAAAACCCTAGATCTAGTCGAGTCGCAGCTCGATAACGAAAGACGGAAAAAGATAGAAAAAAAGGTTTGATTGATTTCGGACTGAACCTTATGAAAGGCTGCCTACGTACCCCTTTCGAGGATCAAGTCGAACGTAGTTCAGTTGATAGAGCTGGACAAGAGATCGAACTGCCTGGGCGAGTTCGTCTAGTAATTGAGCGCCAGTCATAGAAACCGAACTTGTCGAGAAAAAGCCTAAGTTTCTAAGTGCGGAAAATTCTAAGTCTAGAAAAGTTGTGAAAGTCTCAGATGAGAGCTCTGGATTTCGTCCCTCAGCTTCTGCCCTACGCCTCTGGTTTATATACTCCTTGCCTTGACGGTTCGATCTTCCCATTTTGCCGGATTTGAGTATTTCGGGAATCTTCCATTTTTCTCGATCCTTCCTTTTCTTCCGCGGAAATCTTCTATTTATCTTCAAACTTGCCTTTATTTTCCTTCTGCGAGTAAACCGTCAAAACGTTATCAAATCTGCGGGTTAGATTCCATTGAAATCACGAGATGGGTTTTTATCGCGTTTTAGGTCCTTCCGGGCCGTTTTGCGATAATTCTGTTTTCCGACACTTTACGGGATCGTTTCCTAATCTGACGTCGTTTTTAATAAATTACTCGAGTTAATCGCAAGGTTTTACGGTTTACTCGACTTTTTATTAAAAACACGTTTTTTACGACTTACTCGGCGCTTTTTTATATAAAAAAGCGTTTTTATGATTTTAACGAGAAATCTCGAATAAATCGTACAGTTTAGGCAATGTTCGGTGTTTCGTTTAACCGTTGCCGTTTTATACGATTTCCTCGAGTTCTTTCCGAGAAAGCGAAGTTTTACGGTTTTTATCGTAAAACTCGAACGGTAAGTCGGATCGAGATGGAACGGGAGATGTTTCAGCCGTAGTTTAGAATGCGACCGTGTCGAAAGACGTAAGTTTTGAATCGGGGATGCGGGAGATCGAGGCGCGGGATATCCGGGAGGTTTTTAGTTCGCCCATCGGCGAACTAAGCCGGGCCGGCTTAGTTCGCCGATGGGCGAACTAGTTGAGTGACTCTTAGTTCGCCCATCGGCGAACTAGTGGAGTGTCCCTAGTTCGCGTTTTACGGCTGTTTCGGTTTTTTGCGGTTTCGTAAAACGATTCTTCGAGTTTTATAAAACGTTTCTTTGAGTTTTATAAAACGATTCTCGAGTTTTATAAAATGATTCTTCGAGTTTTATAAAATGATTCTCGAGTTTTATAAAACGATCTTCGGGTTTTAAAAAACGGCTTCTCGAGTTTTATAAAACGGCTTTTCGAGTTTTATAAAACGATTCCATCGTTTTATAAAACGATTTCTCGAGTTTTATAAAACGGCTTCTCGAGTTTTATAAAACGATTTCTCGAGCTTTATAAAACGATCTCTGAGTTTTATAAAACGGCTTCTCGAGTTTTATAAAACTGTCTGCGAGTTTTATAAATGACTTTGAGTTTTATAAAACGGCTTCTCGAGTTTTATAAACGGCTTTTCGAGTTTTATAAAACGACTTCTCGAGTTTTATAAAATGACTTCTCGAGTTTTATAAAACGATTTCTCGAGTTTTATAAAACGATCTCCGAGTTTTATAAAACGGCTTCTCGAGTTTTATAAAACGGTCTGCGAGTTTTATAAATGACTTTGAGTTTTATAAAACGACTCTTCGGGTTTTATAAAACTATTCCGTTTATATTTTCGCGGGGAGTTTTTGGCTATTAATTCCGTCGTACCGATTTTGACCCCAACAATCCTCCTCGGTTACCAGACCTCTGAAATCCAGCTCCACTGACCCAGTTCACATCTCCTTTTGTGTTTCGTCTTCAGCTGCAGTTTCTGCATCCTCCACTGAGCAAATCTGCTTGTTTAGTAACTTCTGAACATGATCCGGCTGTGCTTGCACTTCATTAATTTGTTCCTTCCCAAGGAATGATGTAGCTTTTGTCTTCATAATGTTCTTTGTGCTGTTGCTTGAAGCTTAGTTATGAATCAACTTCACAGCTTCTTGTGGATTTCTGGTAGTGAAATTGCCTTCACTAGGTGTGTCTAGAGCCATCTGGTACTTCAAAGTGATGCCTCTGTAGAAAGTGCAGAGCAGTTGCACGTTGTTGAATCTGTGGTGTGGACAATCTCGCTGGTAGGATTTGAATATGGTCCATGTGTATTTAAATGATTCTCCAGGATCCTGAGTGAATGTAGCAATTTTCCTCCCCAAATCTTCAGCGCGTGAGTCATCAAAGAAGTTACGCAGGAATGCGTTTTTGATGTCGCTCCAGGTTGTGAGAGAACCTCGTAGTAATTGTCTCAGCCACTGCAAAGCTTCTCCAGATAGAGAGTATTTGAAAAGTTTGCAGAGAAGATAGTCTTTAGGGACTCCATTGGCTTTTATGACGGTGATGAGATCCTCAAACCTCTCCAGATGGTCCAGAGGATGCTCATGGGACAACCCACGGAAGGGTATTTGTCCTACAAGTGTGTAGTACTGCAGCTTGAGCTAGAAATCACCTCTCTGAATAGCAGGGGGCGTATGGCTGATCGGTTGGCGTAGAACTTATCTGGACGGTTGTAGTCAGCCAAAGTTATAGCTCTGTTAGCCTCTTCTACACGTCGAATGAGGTATGTAGGTGCAGTTTCTTGCTCAGCAATGATCTCTTTCTGAGCATTCAGCTTCTGACCTGCTGCATTACGCAGGTGACCATCTTGATCACGCAGGTCTCCATTCTCATCAACAGTGAGAATAATAGTTGCTACCATGTCTCGCCGGTTAGAATCGATCGATGTAAGATGAGTTATATCGATCGATGTCGATCAATGGAAATGTGCGAGTATCGGTCGACGAAGAAGGTGTCTCGGTCGACTGTGCTAAGCGAGTATCGGTCGACGAACGGTTGTTGATGTCGATTGATGCGGAACGTAAGTCTCTGCAGATGCTACGTTCCAGACTGTGGGGGTCTTCTGAGTACACAAGTTGGTTGTTCTTGTTGCTTCTAGTAGTGCTGGGCATGTACCTGAAATAGACAAGAAAAAAAAATTTGTGTCAGAACATGATTAAGCAGTAACAAGTAAACTAGACCTAATCAGATTAAATCTAATGGCGATCTTAGTTCCCCGACAACGGCGCCAAATTTGATATCACTCAAATTACCCTAAGGAGTGAATTACTCTCTCAAATAAGAGGTTCAGTTGTAGTACTTAGGGATCGAATCCAAAAAGAACTAAGGAACACAAAAGATATAATCCTAAGTGATTATGCTAGGTTGATTAAGGCTTAAAAGTAAATTGCAGTTGTGAGCAATGGTGAGTTGCTCAAGAGAATTGGTTTAGGTTTTAAACAATAAAAGAAAGTATTTAGATTCAAGGTTGCTATTCAGATAATCAGTATTATAATTCTATAGATGTCTTTATAGGTTGCTTGCAAGATATTAAAGAACTTCAATTCTAAGATAAGCTTAATTGCTGTCGCTATTAGACTCGTCCATTGATCTGACTGCCGGCAATATCAACCGATGGGTTGATAGCGATATCAGACGATATGGGTTGCCGTCGATCAATTACTCTATAGGAGTATCGATCGATATAGCTTCAGATCGAATTGAATATGTGTTCACCAAGATTATAGACCGGCTCTCGTTTGTCCCTAGAGGATCTCAGCTTATACTAGATGATTTCAGGAAGATGATTTAACAAGTTAAATCATTCCATGATCATACTCTAGTTAGCTACTCTAGAGTAAGCATTAACGTTCATCAAGATAATGAATATCACAACTCAACATTCCATAGTTGGGGCTAATCCCTCATAACTATTTGAACCCTAAATCTAACAAGTGAATCTACTCAGACATGGTTAAGTGATTCATAGCAGCAAGGTAATAATAGAAATTCAATAGATTAGAAGATTGAACTCTTGGTTCTTTTGAAAACCAAATCTCTTTGTGTGTTCTTCTAAATCTAGAATTTTATAACCTTTTATGAAAATGAGAATAAGATGAAAAGAATACTTTTATAAAGCAAAGAACTAAGAACATAAAAAGCATTCAAAGGTTAAAAGGTACAAAAAGCATGTAAAAGCACAAAAAGCATAAAAAGCATGTCTTGCCAAAACACATAGGCATAACTATAAATATGAGTTCCATTAGGTTAAAAACTCTTCAGGGGAAATCTTGTAATATTGAGAGAACTTGGGTTTCAAGGCCTAGTAAAACTTGTTCTTCACGCTTCATATTGATCGATGGTACATGGTGTACATCGATCGATGGAGTATCTCAATTCGTCATCCTCTATGGCAGCGTCGTCGATCAATTACACAGGATGTGTATCGATCGATATGTATCTCTGGATATCGACCTTATTGTCTGATCTTTATAGTCATCTCGGGAAAACTCTCTTTTAAGTCCATAAGGACACCTAAATTATCACTTTACTCCAAAATGCTCCTGAACCTGAAAACATACCTATTAGACTCCAAAACACACACATATATATATATATATACTTATATATATATATATTTTATAAAATCATATGAATACCATGGTTAAAAGTGGGTCAAAACCATGGTATATCATATACCTTTTAGGCCTTGATCAAGAGTTGCTTGTGTCAACCCACATTGGTTTTATACACAAGAACTCAATGGCTAATCCCTAGGTCGTGGAGGATCTACTTTTTTCATTGCAAAGATTATAAGGTTTTTAATGAGGGATTTCTTCACGGTTTCAAGCTTGACTTGGAATCTATAGAGTCGAGCTTGAGGGGGAGTGTTAAGCTGAAGTGAAGAAAGGTTCACTTTAGTTTAATGGGCAAAGCTTGGTCCTAAACTCCATGGGAAGCTTATAGAGTCACCAAGACTTGTGTGGAGCAATGTAGAGCAATGTGAGTGCTCTAAAGGGTGTACACTGATGCTAAGAAGATGTGAGAAGAGTTTGGAGGCTAATGATCAATGTGAAAAGTTAGAGTGAGGCAATACGGATTTGGTACGGACAGATGTACTTGGACCGTACGGACCACCTCAACCAAAACTAACACAATTAATCATTTAGACTCATTTGGGATTTGAGCAAACTTAGGGTGAAAGTGTATGGATTAGGGTTGATCCGAACACTCCTAAATGTTTTAAATTTTGTCCTAAGGTATTGTCTTGTAACCTAAGGAACAAGGAATCAAATGGGAGACAAGGAAAGCTAAGTTGGTCCGAGAAGGTATTAAATGAGCATCTAGGAGATGCCACATGCTGTGACCGTTTATGGATAAGGTGGGAGCGTGTACTAGCTGTCTTTGGTCAAGATATGAGCTGTCTTGAGCTGTCCAAAAGAAGCCACAAGAACAAGCCACGCCTCCCTTTACTAGTCACCCACACATATAGTGATTCTGGTCCAAGCATATCAAACTTAGGCTCCCTTCTTCCTTTGACTCCACATGCTTCTAATAGTGCTTGTATACCATAATTTATGTCTTACCATTTATATATTTAAGCTTGTATTGTCGTTTGTAATAAGCTAAGTGAGAGAGTGGGGTTCTCCCCTCCTCCTTCATGAATCTTAAAGTCTTGTTCTCTAATCTTAAGTCTCTTGGTTACTAATCTTAAGAGTCTCTGGTTACTAAATATTGTTCTTAGTCTCTCAATCTGGTTACCAATCTCTCTAGTCTCGGATCTCACTCATAAATCTCTTTTCCACCTCATAATAGTCTCATTCTCTCTTTCATTGCATCCACAAGAGTCTTTCTTTCACAATATTTCTTCCTCTTGTTTGACAACCATTTTCTTGCCCTTTAGGGCGTGTTAATCACACACACATCATCAGAACTTGGTTCTAAGCTTCCGCACAACAAGCTCACCCTCATGCCATTTCTAAAGCCAAGAAGAAGCTTCTTGGTCCAAGCGGTTGTTCATCCTCTACAAAAAGAAGGTGTGCTCATCCGTTGTGTCCAGAAGCTGTCCTTGGTTCTTCCACTCTCGCTCATGTCCTTGATGAAAGAAGATCCATGGAGACAAAGAGTTTTGAAGTGGATTTGCAACCCAATTCAAACTAGAGCTCAAGCAATCTCTTTCCTTGATGATAGTTTTCAACTTGGATCTGGTGTGGCGACTCAAACATGGAGGAAAGGTGGTGTCTTTGGCATGGAGAGGTCAAGGAGAGGCCACGCAAAGAAGGAGAGGTGGGTTTCCAAACCAACAACTCGGATCTGTTCATGATGCGTTTTGCCTTGGAGGTTCAAGGAACCAGCTCTGGTTCCTTGAGAGTAAGCTAAAACCTCCTTCCCTTAAATAAATCTTGATTTAGATGTGTTGTGTGGTGTGTTGTGACAGTGTGATTGCCATAACTAAAGTACCATTGATGATTGTAGTATCTAGTAATTGCCTAGGCTCATGTATAATGGTACTGAAGTTGTTTTGTAGTCACACTGCTCGTTTTACATTTTGTAATTGTTGCATTGCTTGTGTTGTGTCCCAGGATCTCCCGGTCATGTTTATTACTTGTCTTATGTACTTCCATAGCTTGAAATCATATAGAATGTGTTGTAGGATTGAGAGTTTTGTCTTGGCTACATGCATCTATTTTTATAAGGCTGTTTTGCATTTGCATAAGCTTGTGGTGTTGAAATTAAATCCGGCTCATATTGTGTCTTGATGCTAATGGCATAGTTGATCCGTCAATTGTTGGGGTCAAAATCGGTACGACGGAATTAATAGCCAAAACTTTCCGTAAAAATACAAAAGGAACAGTTTTATAAAGCTCAAGAATCGTTTTATAAAACTCGAGAATCGTTTTATAAAACTCGAGAATCGTTTTATAAAACTCGAGAATCGTTTTATAAAACTCGAGAAATCGTTTTATAAAGCTCGAGAAATCGTTTTATAAAGCTCGAGAATCGTTTTATAAAACTCGAGAATCGTTTTATAAAACTCGAGAATCGTTCTATAAAACTCGAGAATCGTTCTATAATACTCGAGGATCATTTTATAAAACTCGAGAATCGTTTTATAAAACTCGAGAATCGTTTTATAAAACTCGAGAGTCGTTTTATAAAACCCGAGAAATCGCTTTATAAAACTCGAGAAATCGCTTTATAAAGCTCGAGAATCGTTTTATAAAACTCGAGAATCGTTTTATAAAACTCGAGAATCGTTTTATAAAACTCGAGAATCGTTTTATAAAACTCAAGGATCATTTTATAAAACTCGAGAATCGTTTTATAAAACTCGAGAATCGTTTTATATAACTCGAGAATCGTTTTATAAAACTCGAGAGTCGTTTTATAAAACTCGAGAAATCGCTTTATAAAACTCGAGAAACCGTTTTATAAAACTCAAGAATCGTTTTATAAGACTCGAGAAATCGCTTTTTAAAACTCGAGAAACCATTTTATAAAACTCGAGAATCGTTTTATAAAACTCGAGAATCGTTTTATAAAACTCGAGAAATCATTTTTATAAAACTCAAAAGTCGTTTTATGAAATCCGAAGATCGTTTTATAAAACTCGAGAATCGTTTTACAAAACCGCAAAAAATCGCAAAAACCGAAAAAGCCGTACAACACGAACTACTCGTAACTAGTTCGCCCATCGGCGAACTAAGCCGGACCCGGCTTATTTCGCCGATGGGCGAACTAAGAAACACTCTCTAGTTCGCCCATCGGCGAACTAAGCCGGGCCCGGCTTAGTACGCCGATGGGCGAACTAAAAAGCATTCTCTAGTTTGCCCATCGGCGAACTAAGCCGGGCCCGGCTTAGTTTGCCGATGGGCGAACTAAAACATGCATGACTAGTTCGCCCATCGGGGTACTAAGCCGGGCCCGGCTTAGTACGCCGATGGGCGAACTAGAGACGTCCCGGACACTCCGCGTCTCGATTTCCCGTATTCCCGATTTGAAACTTACGTCTTTCGACAAGGTCGCATTCTAAACCATGGCCGAAATATCTCTCGTTCCATCTCGATCCGACTTACCGTTCGAGTTTTACGATAAAACCCGTAAAACTTCGTTTTCTCGGAAAGAACTCGAGAAAATCGTATAAAACGGCAACGGTTAAACGAAACACCAAACATTGCCTAAACTATACGATTTATTTGAGATTTCTCGTTAAAATCATAAAAAACGCCAAGTAAGTCGTAAAAATGTGTTTTTATTAAAAAGTCGAGTAAATCGTAAAACTTTGCGATTAACTCGAGAAATTCATAAAAACGACGTCAGATCAGGAAACGATCCCGTAAAAAGTTGGAAAACGGTTTTTATCGCAAAACGGCCCGGAAGGACCTAAAACGCGATAAAAACCCATCTCGCGATTTTAACGGAATCTAACCCGCAGATTTGATAACA
>CAKOAT010954043.1:4416-76279 GCA_932364175.1 Eruca vesicaria subsp. sativa | reverse complement strand
GAAGGTTTGAAGAGAAATAGAAGATTTCCGCAGAAGAAAGGGAAGGATCGAGAAGAATGGAAAATTCCCGATTTAGTCAAATCTGGGCGAAATGGAAAGATCGGATAGCCAAGACGAGGAGTATATAAAGAGGGGGTCTAGGGCAGAAGCACACACACGAAATTCAGAGCTCTCACCACCAAAACTAGCATTTAGGAATCTTTCCGTTTTTCTGTTAGCGAGCTGCGTCTCAATTAGGGTTTTCTAAGTTCTTACGTTTTTGGCTACTCTTTTTGTACCAGTTCAACGCAGATTCGGAATAAGAACCTCTTTGATCTCTATTTTTGTTTATTCTCATTTAAATTCTAAGTTATCGTTTTCTTATTTTCGTTGTGCGGTTCTCGCAGATAGCCGGTTCCTCTGGAAACTTAGGGTTTTCCCGAAGTTTCCTTATTTACGATTTATTTGACAGTAGGGTGAAATCGACTCCCACATCAATGAAGTAGTATTTTGAGGATGTCAAGACTACTTGTGGCTTTGGTTTTGATCAATCTATTGCTCATTAAGCATGCTTTGCATTTTCTAAAATTTGGTTCATGTAGAAAACTAGGTCATGTGGATTGAATCTTTTTGCATACATATAGAATTGTCTTTAGGATTGTGCATTCATGTATTGATGCATTTAAAAACCAGCATGATGGCAATGTACTGATGTTTTCTTGCATTAAATCACGAGAAAAGTTTTGAAATGGTTAATCTTGTGCTTGTGGTTGGCTAGTTTTCCAGATTAATGCATTTTGTGTTATACATTGGTATCAAACCAAATGAGATCTTGGTTTGGTTCCAATGGGAAGATCTAATCTTGTCTTGAGTTTTGATGGATATAGGTGCACATGATATTATCAGTGACACACCAAGAAGAAAGGTGAAGATACTAAGGTTTAAGGCCATTGTATAGATTAGGGTTGATCCGTACACTCCTAAAAGTATTAAATTTTGTCCTAAGGTATTGTCTTGTAACCTAAGGAACAAGGAATCAAATGGGAGACAAGGAAAGCTAAGTTGGTCTGAGAAGGTATCATATGAGCATCTAGGAAATGCCATATGCTGTGACCGTTTATGGATAAGGTGGAAGCGTGTCCTAGCTGTGTTTTGTCAAGATATGAGCTGTCCAAAAGAAGCCACAAGAACAAGCCACGCCTCCCTTTACTAGTCACCCACACATGTAGTGATTCTGGTCCAAGCAATTCAAACTTAGGCTCCCTTCTTCTTTTGACTCCACATGCTTCTAATAGTGCTTGTATACCCTAATTTATTTCTTACCATTTCTTTGTTTAAGCTTTTATTGGCGTTTGTAATAAGCTAAGAGAGAGAGTGGGGTTCTCCCCTCCTCCTTCATAAATCTTAAAACCTTGTTCTCTAATCTTAAGTCTGTTGGTTACTAATCTTAAGTCTGTTGGTTACTAATCTTAAGTCTCTGGTAACTAAATCTATTTCTTAGTCTCTCAATCTGGTTACGAATCTCTCTAGTCTCGGATCTCAATCATCAATCTCTCTTCCACCTCATACTAGTCTCATTCTCTCTTTCATTGCATCCACAAGAGTCTTTCTTTCACAATCTTTCTTCCTCTTGTTTCAAAAGCATTGTCTTGCCCTTTAAGGCATGTTGATCACACATATCCTGAACTCTGAAAATCTAACAATTATGTTTCAGGATATTGAGACTCTTAAGTTGATTGGGAAAGGTGTTACAAAGGAGGACTAGTACCTCTTGAAGACATCAAGACCAGTTCTAATTTATCTGCATTTAGTTCAATTTATGTTTTAGATAATGATGTATTCTGGCATGCTAGGCTAGGCCATCCACATACTCGTGCACTGAACCTTTTATTACCTCATGTTTCTTTTCAAAATGATGTCTGTGAAGTTTGTATCCTTGGTAAACACTGCAAAACTGTCTTCCCTAAGTCATCTACCATATGTGAAAATTGTTCTGATCTTATACATTATGATGTCTGGACAGCACCATGCCTATCTAGGGAGAATCATAGATATTTTGTCACATTTATTGATCAAAAATCTAAATACACTTGGTTGCCTTCAGGCTCCTATGAATGTTCCCATGTATCTGTCCAGATACATGGTCCCCTCCTCAGCTCATGGACAGCTCATGCCAGCTCACTCTTCCTTTGCCTTATCCACAAATGGTCACAAGCTTAGATTAAGCTTTACTTGCGCCCTAAGTTTTCCCAATACCATTTTAGGTTGATCCGGGACATGCTGGTACAATCACCTGATTGTACGGTCGATGGTACGGACCGCTTGTCCGTACCACACCCTATTTTTGCACAACACTCCCAAGTTTCTCCAATGATCCAACCTAACTTGGTTTGGGTCACCCTAAGTGTGGGAACCAAAATTCTCCTACTGTCAATGAATCGTAAATAAGGAAACTTTGAGTAAACCCTAAGTTCCTAGCGGATCCGGCTATCTGCGGAACCGCATAACAACAATTAACAAAACGATGAATTTAAAGTTAAAGTAAGAACGAACGAGATGGAGAGCAAGAAGGATCTTATTCCGAATCTGCGTAAGAACGGTTACAACGGAGTGGCCTTAGCTATGTGAGCAGTCGGCGAAATCCCTAACTCTAGAAGTCTAAGACCGAAAACCCTAGTTGAGACGCAGCTCGATAACAAAAACAGAAAAATTCCTAAATGCTAAGTTTGGTGGTGAAAGATCTGAAAACGTGTCCTGCTTCTGCCCTATGCCTCTTGCTTATATACTCCCTTCCTTGGCGGTTTGGTCCTTCTATTTCTCCCAGCTTCGAGTTTATCGAGAATCTTCTATTTATCTTGATCTTTCCTTTTGTCCCGCGGAAATCTTCTATTTATATCCAAACTTGTCATTTACCTTCAAACTTGACATTTATCTTCCTTATGCGGGTAAATCGTGAAAACGTTATCGTATCTTCAGGTTAGATTTCGTTAGAGTCGTGAGATGGAGTTTTATCACATTTTAGGACCTTCCGAGCCGTTTTGCGATAAATCCGTTTTGCGACTTTGCACGAGATCGTTTCATGATCTGACGCTGTTTTTAGTAAATTCTCCGAGTTAATCGTAAAGCTAAGCTATGTTCGTTTTCTTCGGTTAATCTTTGCCGTTTTTACGATACACTCGATGTTTTTTATTAAAAACGCGTTTTTACGAGGTTTACAAAAAATCTCTAATAAAACGTATAGTTTAGGCAATGTTCGTTGTTTCATTCAATTGTTGCCGTTTTATACGATTTCCTCGAGTTCTTTTCGAGAAAACAAAGTTTTACGGTTTTTATCGTAAAACTCGAACGATAAGACGGATCGAGACAAAACGGGAGACATTTCGGCCGTGGTTTGGAACATGATCGTGTCGAAGGACGTAAGCCTTGAATCGGGGATGTGGGTGAGCGAGGCTCGGTATGGTCCGCTTGACGTACGGCGAGCTACCCGGGAAGCTTCTAGCTCGCCGAACGGCGAGCTAGTCAGGATGGGACTATCTTGCCAAACGGCGAGCTAGTCGGGATTGGACTAGCTCGCTATACGGTGAGCTAGTTGTGACTAGCTCGCGTTTTATGGCGGTTTGGGTTTTTCGCGGTTTTGTGCTTAACTCTGACGATCGTGTAATCGACGTTTGTTTCGTTCTCCCGAGGTAACGATCTTCCGAGTTTTCCGCAGATTTCCTTTGTTCGGTTTTGGATTTATAAAACGATTTCTCGAGTTTTATAAAACGATTTCTCGAGATTTATAAAACGTATTTTTTATCTTTTTTCGGGAAGTTTTAGCTATTGATTCTGTCGTACCGATTTAGACCCCAACAGTTAGCCCCCCAGTTCGTAAGAATCGTGGAGTTCTTGCGAGCGGATAGGACTTGCTCGACAAGTTTTGTAGAATTAGGCGGAACTTTAATGGCCAAAAGTCCGAAGGTGAATAGTAAACTTTTTCCTATAAGTATATGGAGTAAAATTTTGAATTCATTACTTCATTCTCCATGACTTAATAAGAAATTTTCTCTCTACTTCCTTTGAAATTGTTTCTCTCAAAGTTATCAAGCATGTTTTCAAAAAGGAGAATTCGTTCCTCAACCAGTTCCGATTGTCGCAGCTCCGAGGGAACGAGCTCGCAACCTCGAGTTACGAATCCGAAAGAGGACCGCGTGGCGTATTGGGCCCTAGGGGACGAGTCGGGGTCCGCTAGACCTGGGACCTGGGTTCCAGATTTGTCGGATGCCAATCGAGCTTCCGGATGCCTGAGTTCAGCTCCTCCTTATAGTATTGAATCCATGCGGGAGTGTTGCCGAGTCCCAGAAGCGGTCGAGTTTTGCCTCCCGCTTGCCGGGGAGAGTGATAAGGCTGCGCCTTATGGCTTTTTTACGTGCTACAATGTATTTTTGCGGCAATGCCATTTATGGTTTCCGATCCCGGAGATCATTGTTTGATATCTTCATAGGCTAGGATTATCGATCAGCCAATTGAATCCACCAAACTTAAAACAACTCGTTGGTCTCTTGACGCTGAGTTACGTGCAAGGAATTACCCTTAGCGTTGACCATTTATGCCCCCGCGCAGAAATTGTTACTGGTTGCTCGTCGAACTTTTCTTCTTGGAAGAAAAATTTCTTCTACGTTCGTATTGACAGTGCGTCAGTCGAGGAGGACTGCATCCCATTCTTTGTGACCACGTGGGGTCGGAAAGGTATGTGATTCGAGTGCATACGAATTACCTCCCTTTTTTTTTTTTTACTTATTCCCTTTTGTTTTCCGTAGAGACCAACCGTTTACCTCCGCATCCGGCAGATCTTCCGAGTATTACTGCCTCACTTAAACGCGGGGAAGTTGGCTGGGGTAGTTTCTCTCCGCAGCGTGTCCACCATGCGGTTGCTCTCTTCCGATCTAGGCTTTTCGCGGATTCTCCGATTCATGAAGAGGATCCGTTGATAGGAGAATTTATCTCGTACGTAACTTCGATGAGGTGGGGAAAGTCGAGTTCTCGGAAGGATAAACACTCGGTTCTTGAAGATGACGCATCCGACCGTACGGCCTCTCCCGACAATATTCTCAAGGACTTCCTTGACAGCCAAGCGGAAGAAGGTGTTTGGACGAATGCGGGCGGATTGTCGACCTCCAATTTTTTGGGCGTTAATCCTGATCAAGTTCCGGAGTTTGCTAGAGGGTCTGAGCAAACTAACGAGGTTTGTGTTTATTTATAGCGATTTTATTATCGGACGATCTCTCTTATTCCTTTTCTTTGGCAGGGTTTCCTTGTCATGAGCCAGGCCCTAGATAACTGTAGTGCCGAAGCTCGTCTTGCCGAGTTTCGAGCAGATATGGCCGAAAAAGAAGTTGCTCGCCTTCGGGCGGAGGTTGAGGCCAACCAAGCTGAAGAAATGGTTGAGAGGGAGATAGCTCGCGTGAGGGACGAGTGTGCGGTTAGCTCTTGCCGTGCAAGGGAGATTTCCGACCAAAGACTTTGTCGCGCTCGCCGTGCATGCAGAAGGGAGATCGCTGAGGAGATGAAGGCCCGTCGTGAGCGATTTGAAACTGGTTATTCGAACGCTGAAGTTGCTCAACGGGGGAATGGTGATTATCGCGAATGTCGCGGTGTTGTTCATGGGTTGTCTCTTACTCAGAACAAAGGGTATTCGTATGTCAAAGAATATTCCGCGCAGAGGGAGCACCTGGATTAGAGGAGAGACATGCAACCCAAACTTTTTGATCTTAGGGCACGCATGTGGGATCAGTGGAACCCTATCATGGTGTCGCCGGATTCGGCCGAGGTCGGGCGTGAGATTATGGATGCGGACGGCGAAGCTGATCAAATGTGGTTCGATGCTAACATTGGCCAGGGCTCGGCGTGTGTGCTTGATGATTTCAATGTGTGATGTTATTGCTTTTACGATTTCGTTGTTGTTTTTCCGGGACTGGCCGTTGGCGGCTTTGAATCCCTGCCACTGGGCGGTGTGTATTTGAAATTTTTGAAATAAAAAAGTATTTTCTAAGTATGTAGAGGTAAGAATACGAGTTGTCGTCTCGCATCTAACTCTTGGTGTAAATCGTCCGGTTCGTTAACTCGGAATGTTTTAGTTTTCGCGAGTGTTTAGATGTGGGCGAAGAGACATGCCTTTAGGATCTCGATTCATGCCTTGAGACGTTAGAGACCAGTGTGTTGGGTTTAGGGAAAGACCTAGGTTTACTTTCAAATTGAGGCTATGCGATTACTAGTCGGCTTTCGTTTTGCCTGTTGCGATTTTAATCTGATTCCATACCGATTTAGAATCCGCGATAGGTTCTCGGATTATACAATTTGTATGGTTGGAATCGAGCATCTCACCGGGAACAATTACTAAGTTGCCCGAAAGTGCTAACCAAAAATATGGATTTCTTTTATAGCGCGCTATTTTATGCTATTCGGATGTATGCGGACCAGTGGGTCGATGCGTTTGTTTAGGATGGCTAGCGTGCTCGACGGGGCCAATCGCCGAGCGTTTGTGTTTTTATAGTCGCGGACGGACTTAGTAAAATATTTTTCTCTAGAATTTAGGCGACGTCTCGCCAATCTTCTCTGAAAGTATTGGGTGTACAAGTTTTTGTAGATATGATTAAGTAATTGTTACTGCGGATATATTTTCCGGATGTTTGGACTTTGTTTTTGCGTTTTCGATAGTAGTGGAAATTTTGTAATGTTCTAACTTTGCCTTTATTAAAAAGGTTTCGAAAATTTTTTGATTACAAAGCGAATGTTTAAAAATTTGGGAGTATACGAATACTCGTATACGCACCCACTCCACACCCCCCCCCCTCCGTTTTGGAAAGGGGGATAGCTGAACTCGTCTTTAGGCGAGCTGCCTACGTATTGCTTTCGGAAATCAAGCCATCTCGTAGTTCTGATTGTTGGTGCGAGTATGCTTACTCGGCTGTCGCTGGATCGATGTCTTTGTCCGGGTTTGTCTCCTCCGGTTGGATAGAAGCGATGGGCACGTAAACTTGTTGTTTCTCGACCGTTGTTTGCTTTGGGCCGTCTTCCGCGGGCGGTGGCGTAACCTTTGCCCGTTTTGGTTTCACAATTGCGACCGCCAATTGCCTCAGCTTATGTTCGGCTAGGAAGAAGGATCGCGATTGTCTTTGGCATCCCCAGATTGCTGCGACTCCCATATGAGTCGGGAATTTGATGCCTAAGTGATACATCGACAGAACCGCCTTCATGGAATTTATCCAAGGCGTGCCCATGATCACGTTGTAGATGGCCGGGAAATCAACTACTGCGAACTTGACGATTTTCGCCACTTCTTTTGCTGCCACCGATAGTCGGATTGATCCCAAGGTCATCGATGTCTCGCCGGAAAAGCTAGTCAACGGTTTTGGAATCAGTTCGACTTCCGAGAGATCTATTCCCATGCATGCTAACGTGTTGCGGAAGATCACGTTGACAGTACTTCCGGTATCGACCAGGATTCGAGCGACCTCTAGGTCGCTTATCATTAAGTCAATGACGAGGGGATCGGCGTGTGGTTGATCGATTCCGCTGGTTTCAGCGTCTTCGAATGAGATCACCCCCTTGGAGTGTCATCTAACGGCACCTTCCAACTCGAGCCGGTTTCGGCTTTGCGTTGGTAGGATTTGATAGATGAGACGGTGTCGTTGTAATACTGCGATTCGCCGATAATCATGTTGATTTTCCGTCGGTTAGTGTCGTTACCCTTCTCGTCTTGCCTTCGTCCATGTTTTTCGCCCGACTGGTTCCCCTGAGGTGGAGTTTCCGCACGTGAGTTCCTGTCGTTTTTCGGGAAGCGGTCCGAATCGCGGATGAGGTCCTTGACGCTGGATATCTTGGAGAGTTCTCCCGCGATCAGTTTTGCGGAGAGTCAGGCGCCGAGAACTTTGTAGTTCACGGTGGAATGTCTACGGGTTTGGTGGAGATCGCAGAAAGAATTCTCATCGTAGTTAGGATTTCTCGTTCACGTGTTACCCATAGTTCGCCCTTGTTCCAATCCAGAGTTAATGGCGTAGTTGTGCGCCCCTTGGAGATCCTGCCCCTCATGATGGACGAACTTGTCGTTATGAGAGTTTTTCCTTTTTTTTTTGCTTCTGCTCGGACACGTTATCCTTTGCGGATGCTTTGGTCGGCTTATGCTTTTCAGACAGGACTTTGGTCTCCTACTCGATGGTTATATAATCGGTAGCCTTGTGGAGCGCGTCCTGGATCGTCCGCGGTTTTTTGAGAGTTATCCATTTTCGGAACTTCGACTTGAACCAGAGCGATTTCCTGAGCGCGTCAATGGCGGCTTTGTCGCTGATTTCTCTAACTCTAGCCTTGACTACTTTGAATCTGCTCATGAAATCGCGGAGGGATTCTTCCTCCTTTTGTGACAAGCTCCAGAGATCAGCGTCAGAGGTTTCCGGATTGATGAACATCGAGTACTGCTCCTGGCATTCAGAAGCGAGGCGACGAAAACTTTCGATCGAGATCCGTCTAAGTTTGGCGAACCACTCGTGCGCTGCTCCTTCTAGGTTTTCGACAAAAAGACGGCAGTAGCCCGCGTCCTTTTCGTGATCCTTGAGTTTGGCTCGTCCCATGGAGATCTGGAAAGCCTACAGGTGTGCTTTGGGATCAGACGTCTCGTCGTAAGTTGGCACCTTAAGTTTCCCGGGATCTGGTAGCTTGACCTCGGTGATGCGAGCCTTGAAGGGCGTTTTCCGAGATTTGTATAGCAGCCGATCGATTTCGGGTGCGGCGCTGGTAGCGTAATGAATCTGAGATTTTGCCGGTTTTACCGCTGCGGCTGTTTTAGTGAAGTACTCGCGGAGATCGCGTATCTCGGTCAGGTAGCCAGCAGTTTTCCGACCTCGTCGGCGTTTTCTGCGAGTAAGCGGAGATCGCTCCTCGGCAGTTTTTACGTATCACACAAAGTAGAGCTCCTCTTTGTCTCTAGTAAGAGAACGCTCAGGAGAAGAATCCGGCGGAAGGCTGCGAGTTTTTCTCCTCCTAGGATGGACGTCAGCGTCCTCGTCTGACGAGTCGGCTTGGTCGCTCGTTTCCAGGTTGACCCTTTCGATGCCGTCTCCCTCAGTCTCTTGTTCGCGAGTAGGAGATTTTTCCGATTCGTTTAGCGTCGTGTCGGGGTTATCTTTTCCAGAATCCTTCTCCGGTAAGTTACCTTGCTCGGTTCTGGAGCGATCCATAGAAGTCGCGAAATCGAGCCTCCTTCAGCGCATTTTAGTAGTTCCGTGGGAGCGAATTGCTCTAGTTTTCGCAGTTAGGGTTTCGACCCGTTTTGCGAGCGAACCAATGAGCTTTTCCTGCTCTTCCGTTTTTTTGTTAAACTCGGAGAGCATCTTTTCGATGGTCTCGGCGTTAGCGTTTGTAGCGTTTGTCACGGACGCATCTTGTGGTGGTGGTGTTTTACCAACGTTGTCGCGTTCGTCGTGAGTTTGTTGGTCACCACTCATCGTTTCTTCGCTGGACATGTTGTGGTTTCAATGTAATATAGATCCTACCCCCCCTCCTTCTAGCGCCAAAATGTGGGAACCGAAATTCACCTACTGTCAATGAATCGTAAATAAGGGGACTTTGAGTAAACCTTAAGTTCCCAAAGGACCCGGCTATCTGCGGAACCGCACAACAACAATTAAGAAAACGATGAATTTAAAGTTAAAGTAAGAACGAAGGAGATGGAGAGCAAGAAGGATCTTTTTCCGAATCTGCGTAAGAATGGTTACAACGAGAGTGGCCTTAGCTACGTGAGCCGTCGGCGAAATCCTTAACTCTATAAGTCTAAGACCGAAAACCCTAGTTGAGATGCAGCTCGATAACAAAAACGGAAAAATTCCTAAATGCTAAGTTTGGTGGTGAAAGCTCTGAAAAAACGTGTCCTGCTTCTGCCCTATGCCTCTTGCTTATATACTCCCTTCCTTGGCAGTTTGGTCCTTCCATTTCGCCCAGATTCGCGTTTGTCGGGAATCTTCCATTTATCTTGATCTTTCCTTTTTCCGCGGAAATCTTCTATTTATCTTCAAACTTGCCATTTACCGTCAAACTTGACATTTATCTTCCGTCTGCGGGTAAATCGTCAAAACGTTATCGTATCTTTGGGTTAGATTCGTTAAAGGCGCGAGATGGGCTTTTATCACGTTTTAAGACCTTCCGAGCCGTTTTGCGATAAATCCGTTTTGCGACTTTGCACGAGATCGTTTCCTGATTTGACGCCGTTTTTAGTAAATTCCTCGAGTTAATCGTAAAGTTAAGCTATATTCGTTTCCTTCGGTTAATCGTTGCCGTTTTTATGATTCACTCGATGTTTTTTTTTAATTAAAAATGCGTTTTTTACGATGCATATGAAAAATCTCGAATAAATCGTATAGTTTAGGCAATGTTCGGTGTTTCGTTCAACTGTTGCCATTTTATACGATTACCTCGAGTTCTTTTCGAGAAAACAAAGTTTTACGGTTTTTATCGTAAAACTCGAACGATAAAATGGATCGAGACAAAACGGGAAACATTTCGACCGTGGTTCGGAACATGAACGTGTCGAAGGATGTAAGCCTTGAATCAGGGATGTGGGAGATCGAGGCTCGGGATGGCCGGCTTGACGTACGGCGAGCCGAACCAGAACAGTTCAGCTCGCCGTTCGGTGAGCTACCCGGGAAGCTTCTAGCTCGCCGAACGGCGAGCTACCCGGGAAGCTTCTAGCTCGCCAAACGGCGAGCTACCCGGGAAGCTTCTAGCTCGCCGAACGGCGAGCTAGTCGGGATGGGACTATCTCTCCTAACGGCGAGCTAGTCGTGACTAGCTCGCATTTTATGGTGGCTTCAGTTTTTCGCGGTTTTGTGCTTAACTCGGACGATCGTGTAATCGACGTTTGTTTCGTTCTCCCGAGGTAACGATCTTCCGAGTTTTCCGTAGATTTCCTTTGTTCGGAAATCTCTTTTGGATTTATAAAACGATTTCTCGAGTTTTATAAAACGTATTTTTTATCTTTTTGCGGGAAGTTTTTGCTATTGATTCCGTCCTACTGATTTTGACCCCAACACTAAGTGTGCATGGTTCGTCCCTACCGTCTAAACCTCCGGGATGCCCTAACTTTGCACCATCACCCAATCATCTCGAAATGGTGTCTAAGTCCCTCTTGGACTTAAATGCTAAATTTGCACACTCTTCAAGACACTTCTAGGCTTCTTTAAATTCTCTCGAAGACTTGACAGACAATCTCTAGGGATCTTGCCCTATCTTTGCACAAGACCCAAATTCCACCAACTCCTCCTTTGGCTCCATTTCTTCCTTCAAGTTAACACTCCCCCTCAAGTTTGACTCTAGTGATCCTAAGTAAAGCTTGGAACCTTGAAGAACTCCCTCATTAAAAACCTTATGAGACAAAACCCTCTCCTAGGATAAAACCCTCATAAGGAAAAGAGTAGGGACTTCAAGGCCTAGGGATTGGCCAGTGGGTCTTTGTGTTCTCATCAGTGTGATGGACACACAAATACCCTGGATCATGGCCCTCATGTGATGCAATAGATGTGCATCACCTAAGATTGCACACTTTACCATCTCTTCTCCATTCTTTAGCACATAACCAACACCTTGTGCTTCCACCCTTCTGATCTTGGTCTCTCCTCCTTTCACCTAACCTTCTTGTTAGGTTAAGGTCTCGGACTACCAGATCACTCCACATAAAGTCTTATGTGAGTCTTGGTTGCTTCTTCTTCTAGGATAACCACCTTGCTTCTGGAACTATGTGAGAACTCATCACCAACTCTCCAACCACCTCAACACTTGGAGCCGCATTGGAGATTGCTTCTTCTTTCTCTACATTGCTTCCTAAACCCTGGTTGCTTCTCCTCCTGAATAACACCAACTCTATTAGATCATGTACGCTTCAACACTCTTCCTCAAGCTTGACCATGTGGAACAAGTAAAGCTTGGGAGAATATCTTCATGATCTGAACTATCACTCCATTGCAGCATCTTCTCAACTCGCCCTCATCATGTAATGCTTGCAGAAGCTTCACCTAACTCTTCAGCCAACTCTCACTAGAAGTGGTACTTGATAAAGTAGTCTTCATCTTCTCACAACCAAGAATGCTCTGAACATTTTCTTGCCTAGACACGCCACTGCCTAGACCCAGATGGCTCATTCCTCTTCAGCTCCTTGCAATGGACCTGCTTCTTCTGACATGACTCAGCCTCACTTCTTATGGAGCCGGTTTGAGACTCCCCCTCTCAATCAGCTTCAGGCTTCTTCTTAGAAAGGCTAGGCGTCGACCAGAACTCCTAGGCTTTCCCTCTTCATAGACCCTGGTTTGGGTCTCCCCCTCTCAACAGACTTCACAGCCTATTTAGCGAAGCTAAGATATGACCAGGAACACTTCAGTCAGGCACCACGCTAGGTACCTGATACAATATCCCATAGGTGCATCAGTAATGATCAAGAAACAGGATTGCATCACAATATCAGAATTCAATCAAGACATATTTAAGTATCCTTTCAAGCACAAGCAATGAATAAGATGAATTGAAATGAATAAGCAAAGTTTTTAAGAAGTTTAAGGGTTCTTCCCTTTTGTTTTGGTGAATTTCCAAACTCGACCAGTGCACCATCTTCATGGCATCATCAGCTTCTTGCACTACAGTGTGAATCCTTCAGCTTCATGCTTCTCATGAGCTCCAGCTAATGATCCTTTGTAGAAGTCTTTGCACATGCTTGATAGCAATGAAAATTGCTCTTTAACATCCCCCCTCAAGCTTAGTTTTCGAGACTCAGATTTGAACTAAGCTTGGCTAAGGTGTAAGCAATTTCATGGCCCTAAGACCACCAGTCTCAACAGACTTTAGTGATGGTCTTGATCTGTGAGCTGCTCTCTTCCCTATACCAGGAACTAGGGTGTTTGAATCAGCATAGAGAGACCTCACAAGACAAGCTCTCATTGCATAATATCCCATGCTACACTTCTTGTAGTCTTTTGGACTGGACATGTCCTTTGGTATTATGCAATGGTAATTTCTCATTGCATTCAATCACACTACACTACTTGTAGCTTATGGATTGATACATCCCGTGATGATATGCAATGGAACTAGACCATAACCTCTACACTCTTGGCTGCTGGTGTGTCTCAGTATCACTCCTTGTACCTAACACCACCAAAACTCAATGAAAGATTAGATCTTTCCCATTGGGACCAAACCGAGATTTTTATATATCGTTTGATCACCAATGCTACAATAGCTTTGATCTTGAAACAAGATAATCACATAAATAAGATCAAGCATTTTCAATCTCTAAAATGATAATGTATGCTTTTAACAATACACTGGAATTTTAGGCTCACTTTTTATGCAGCAATAGATGTATGAAAGAACTTAAGCCACACTATATGAATGCAGTGGATTCAATCTAGTGGATTCAATCTGAATGATAATAGCAAATCTAACAACCTAGAACTGCGCACAATGACAAGCAGCCTATGCATAATAGTTCAATTGAAACTCATGATGCAAGTGGCCTAGACATACTTCTAACTACCACAAGTCATCAAGGATGGATTTAACTATGGCATAGGCACCAGATACTAATGCAAAGATGAATGCACGCAAGACATGTCAAGACACAACCAACAGACAATATGAACCAGATTGAATCACAACAATGACTATATGAGACACCCTTATGTATGCAAAACTATTTATCAATCATGACGCAAGCATCAGAGATCACTTCTCAATTTTGCAACACGACCATGAGGATTTCGAGCTATAGCAATACACAAGACAATGCAATAATTTAAACAACAATATGATGAAAACAGAAACAGTCATGAAAGTATATAAATAGATAGAGATCAGGTTTACTCCCTTGTATAAATTGAACTGAGGAGATTCCTCAGCCTACCCTTCAACCACATCAATTGTTGCTTGTGGGTGACCTTCTTCTTCCCTCCACTTCGGCTAGATAACTCATGATCAGCTTGCAATGGACTTGAACTATACTACCATTGCACTGAGGAGATACCTCAGCCTACTCTTCAAGCACTTCAATGGTTGCTTGTGAGTGACCTTCTTCTTCCCTCTACTTCGGCTAGATCACTTATGATCAGCTTGCAATGGCCTTGAGTTCCACTCTCCATTGCACACATAATGGGTAAAGTCTTCCTCTTTCAACATGGATTGGTGATGAACTCAGAACACCTCTTGTGAACCTGAAACACCACTCAAACTTCCAGCGAAGATTAGACATAATTGCATTGGGTCAAACCTTGATATATCATCAAGTTTGAACACCAATGTCTTTAAAGCTATGCAATAGCTTAAATTTAACATTATAAAGTTCTAATCTTTATAATCAAACTCTCTAAGCACAAGTATGATCACTATAGATTCATTACAAGCTACTTAGGCAATTTTTCATGCTCCTTAGCTCAGCAATATAGACATAAATCTAATGCTTCAATGTAAGGCAGCAACAAGATAGTATGCAGTAACTTTAAATCAGTTTCAGTTCATGTATGCAAGCAGATTTAATCGACCACAACAAGCATCAAATATGAACAGGAGTTAAGCACTACTATCACCCAACAACATCAGACAATGCATTACTTTAAAATTGATTTCAAGTTTATGAGCAAACTGGATTCAAATAATACAACTTAACATCCTAGTATTCTCATAACTAAACCTTGAGCAAGCCTTTTACACTTCAAATACTAAACAAGCCTTTAAAGCATCCTGGAACAGTTCCGTTCAATGTTTTCTTTAGAAATCTCACATTATCCACATGTTTTTCAATCAATACACATCACAATAACCAAGACAAATCACAAGCACATTTTTAAGATAGATAGGACTAGCTTACAAACAAGGAACCAGTGCTAGTTCATTGGGCCTCCTTTTACAACCGGTCACGATCTTTTGATGTTCTGGAGATGTTAAGTCGTCCCTTAACAACCCCTCCTGATGTTCATGGCCGCTGCTTGAATCTTCACCTCCAAAGGTTCCACCTTTCTCCATTTCTTCCACTCGCCAGCTTCAGGTACAAAAGAGATCTCTTCTTATAGAAGTAATCTCTTATACGACAGGAAGTATGGCTTGCCTTGTATGGACAGGAGAAGGATAGAACCGCCATAATAAACCTCCACAGCTTCAGACATCTTCTTCTTGAAGTGAAAGAGCCCCATGGACAGATCTTCATGGTTTGGACTTGAGGTGAGATAAACTTGTGATTTTGAATGTGGAAACTACAGCTCAGGTTCTTGAGAACCTAGCTCTGATACCATGAAAGTTTTAATCAGAGCCCTGGTTATGTGTGTGAATGAAATCGCCATTGATGGCAAGGTAAGGTCTTGAACAAGTTGAATGAGAGGTCTGATGAAAGAGAGATGTGTATGAGAGATTAAGAGACTATGGGAAGAGATTAATGAGACTAGATGGATAAGAGAATAGAGATTAGAAGACTAAGAGAATAGATTTTTGTTTCTGGTTACCAAAACCCTTTCATAAACATGAACGAGGAGAGGGAATGCCTCCTCACTCACTTAAGCTACAGTTTCGTCCATAACATGCCTTATATAGGCTTTACACTTTGTAAATCATAAAAATCTTAATCTAATGGATAGAAATGACTTGAATTGAAATGTATGGACAGGATGGAGTCTGGTGGATTGCTGAGGGCGTACTGGATGTGATTGGTTTATTCAAACTAGTCAAAGGGAAGGCTGGCCCCTTACTGGTTGCCTTAAGGCTCTTATGAATGTTCCCATGTATCTGTCCAGATACATGGTCCCCTCCTCAGCTCATGGACAGCTCACGCCAGCTCACTCTTCCTTTTCCTTATCCACAAATGGTCACAAGCTTAGATTAAGCTTTACTTGCGCCCTAAGTTTGCCCAACACCATTTCAGGTTGATCCGGGACATGCGGGGACAGTCACCTGATTGTACGGTCGATGGTACGGACCGCCTGTCCGTACCTCACCCTATTTTTGCACAACACTTCCAAATTTCTCCAATGATCCAACCTAACTTGGTTTGGGTATCCCTAAGTTTGCACGGTCCGTCGGTACCGTCGAAACCTCCTGGACGCCCTAACTTTGCACCATCACCCAATCATCTCCAAATGGTGTCTAAGTCCCTCCTGAACTTAAACCCTATCTTTGCACACTCTTCAGGACACTTCTAGGCTTCTTTAAATCTTCTTGAAGACTTGACAGACAATCTCTGGGGATCTTGCCCTATCTTTGCACAAGAGCCAAATTTCACAAACTCCTCCTTTGGCTCCATTTCTTTCTTCAAGTTAACAACATGCACCGAATGGAAGTTGCTAGGTCGAGGATGTTCCATACCAACATGCCTAAGCATTTTTGGAGTGATGCGGTTATGATAGCTTGCTACCTTATCAACCGGACTCCAACTAGAGTGCTTGGGGATTCTACACCATATGAGGTATTGAACAAAAGAAAACCATCCATAGATTACTTATGTGTATTTTGGTGTGTGTGCTTTGTGTTGCAACCAGGAGAGCATAGGAACAAGTTAGAGGCAAGAAGTGTCAAGGCAGTGTTCATTGGATATTCTACCACCCAAAAAGGATAAAAATGCTATCTACCAGAGACTAGGAGAGTCATGGTGTCAAGAGATGTGAAGTTTGTTGAGTTCAGAGGCTACTTTGATGGAAAGAATTGGGATGAACTCAAGTATTTATCCAAAGGAGCCTCAGATAGATCACAAAACCTAAAGCACATCATGGAAAGTCTTGGTATAAATATGAGTATTGGTCCGGAGCCAATACTAGTACCTGCAGTGGAAGCAGGATTATTCATCCTAATCCTGAAGGGGGCAATCAAGAGGAGTCTCTTACTGATAAAGAGGGATCAGAAACAAGAGAAGGAAATCAAGAGGATACCTATAGTGGTCAAGAGCAAGAGATTCATGATCAGGATGAAAACAATCTGTTGGAGCCATCAATTCAAGAGCAAGAGGCAGAATCTGATGGAGAAGAACACGTTGAAGAAGTCTAGCCAGTCCAGCAGCTTAGCAGAAGCACAAGGGTCAGAAATTACCCATTAAACTGGATACACACAAGGGTTTACGTCAACAGTCAAGCAGTAGCTCACCCCACTCGCGCAACATGTTCTTTAGCTCAATATCCTATAGAGCATCAAGCCTTCATCACCAACTTTGATGAGGCTTACATACCGAAATCTTATGAAGAGGCTAT
This sequence comes from Eruca vesicaria subsp. sativa, assembly GCA_932364175.1. Taxonomy (NCBI): domain Eukaryota; kingdom Viridiplantae; phylum Streptophyta; class Magnoliopsida; order Brassicales; family Brassicaceae; genus Eruca; species Eruca vesicaria. The sequence goes on along the minus strand of CAKOAT010954043.1, from coordinate 59,063 downwards.
GGCAGTTAAGGAATTGAGAGATTGAGTAGGAGATGAAATGGGAGCTATCGAGAAAAAATGGAACCTAGTTTGACACTGAACTTCCCAAAGGCAAGAAGGAAGTAACAAGCATGATGTTGTTTACAATTAAGTACTTAGCCAATGGGAAACCTGAGAGGAATAAAACCAGGTTGGTAGCAAGAGGCTACACTCAAGTATATGGTGAGGACTACCTTGAAACCTTTGCACCAGTGGTAAAGCTTCACACCTGATGTGATCATTGACCCGCTTATCAATGGAGACAATAAGACCATGAACCAACCAGCTCAAGACGATGCCTTAGCCATTCCAGAAGGTCTCATTACCCGTTCTAGAGCCAGGAACCTTAAGGAAGCCATGGGAGGAGATGTGATCATGCACCAGCTTGCCAATGAAGAAGAAAAGACCCTAGACGAGCCACCTGATGTCACCATGGACCAGCAACGTGAAGATTCATCCTTGACCATTCCAGAAGGTCCTATGACCCGTACTAGAACTAAGAAACTTAAGGAAGCCATTGGAGTGTTACTTAAGTCATCACTGAAGCAAGAACAAAGTCTTGGTAGAAGCTTGATCAACCAAGACACTCTCATTACCATTTGATTTACCCCACCTTCAAGCTGATCAACATTTAGGTTGTAGGATTGTGTGTGCTTTTTTCCTCACTTCCGGTTTTGTCCCACGAGTTTTTCTGGAGGAAGGTTTTTAACGAGGCCACAAGGCTACTTCAAAACTCCTAGATGGTGCATATTGGTCCGACCATGTGAAAACCATATTTTATTTTTATCTTATGTTTTATTTTATACTATGGTTTTTATTTACATATTTTGGAAACCCTAAAGAGCCTGTTCTTTAGCCTTCCAATTTATATGTTTCCAGAAACCCTAAGAGGTTAAGCATCTTTTTATCAAAAACCCTATTTTCTTCTCTCTTGTCTTTGGCGAGTTGAAGGTTGCTGGTGTGTAATATCCGGCTGCTGGTGTGTAACATCCGGCTTTGGTTCTCTGATTTAGTGTGTAATATCTAGGTCAGAAGCCTTGGAGTATCAAGAGAAGAGCCATCCCTCTTGTGTCCCACTTCATCCCACACGCCTTGGAGGATTTTGAGTCTTCTGATTCATTCTCGCAAGGATTATCCCCTTGTTCTCTCTTCCCAGACCCAGAGGCATCCTACGAGTGTATCAACACCACAAGGATTTTGCTTTCTCTTGCTGTGAATTTGGAATGAGATCTGTGGCAAATGGATGTCAAGAATGCATTCTTGCAAGGAGAGCTAGAAGATGAAGTGTATATGCGACCTCCACCGAAGATGGAAGGCATGGTCAAACCTGGTAATGTATTTAGGCTGAGGAGAAAAATCTAAGGTCTGAAGCAATCCCCAAGAGCCTGGTATCACAAATTGAGCACAACCCTTAATGAAAGAGGATTTGTGAAATCTGAAGCTGATTACACTTTGTTTACTCTCCCCAGCCAGCAAAGGATCATTGTGATTCTCATATATGTGGATGATATCATCATCACAGGCAGTGAAAAAGAAGGGATCAGTTCCACTAAGGCATTTCTCAAAGCAACATTTGATATCAAGGATTTGGGAGAGCTAAAATATTTTCTTGGGATAGAGATGTGCAGATCCAAGGAGGGACTGTTTCTGCCTCAAAGAAAATACACCTTTGATGTGTTAAAGGAAGCTGGTGATCTTGGTGGTAGAGCTGCTAAAACACCTCTAGAAGAAGGGTACAAAGTGATGCGTGAGGGGGAGATTGAAGATAAGGCATATGGAGATGTGAAGCACTATAGGAAGATGGTGGGAAAACTCATATACCTTACTCTCACTCGGCCTGATGTATGCTTTGCAGTTAATCAAGTAAGCCAACATATGCAAGCTCCTAAGGTACACCATTGGAACATGGTTGAAAGAATTCTGAGGTACTTAAGAGAAGCACCAAGACAAGGAGTTTGGATGGGTTGCAACAAGAGTGCTGAGATTGTTGGTTATTGTGATGCTGATTGGGCTGGAGATAGAGTTGATAGGAGATCAACTACTGGATATTGCACCTTCATTGGAGGTAATTTAGTAACATGGAAGAGCAAGAAGCTAAAGGTGGTTTCATGCTCAAGTGCTGAAGAAGAATGCTGAGCCATGAGAAAGCTTACAAGTGAGCTAATTTGGATGAAAGGTTTGCTTAAGGATTTGGGGATTGAGATCACTACTCCTATCACTATGCACTCTGATAACCAGGCTGCTATTCACATAGGCAGCAACTCAGTCTTCCATGAGAGAACCAAACATATTGAAGTAGACTGTCACAAGGTAAGACAAGATGTGGAACAGAGAGTGATCTTACCTTGCTTACCTTGCTACAAAAGAAGTGAAGACCAGCCAGCTGATATCTTCACCAAGGAAGCAAGTATCAAAGAGTGTGAGTCCATACATCCGAGGTTAGGACTCATAGAACTCCCATGTCACTAGAGTCTCCTCCATGAAGTAGTCTACTCTTTTTCCTTGGATTGAGTTTTGTCCCATTGAGTTTTACCTAGCTAAGGTTTTAATGAGGGATTGCTTCATGGCTTCCAAGCTTGACTTGTTCCACATGGTCAAGCTTGAGGGGAAGTGTTGACATGAAAACAACAAGAGTTAACTCGGAATACATGTAAGAAATGAAGCGTGAGAAACAAGTGTGTCCGTACAGCCCTAACCTATATTGGCTTGCAAGACAAGGAGAAGTGTCTAAATAAATCCGTGTGACACTTATTGTTAAACTGAAGTGAAGAAATGGTCACTTTGGTTTAATGAGCAAAGCTTGGTCCTAAACTCCATGAGAAGCTTATGGAGTCACCAAGACTTGTGTGGAGTAATGTGGGTGCACTAAAGGGTTCATATTGAACCTAAGAAGGTGTGAGAAGTGTTTTAAGAGGCTAAGGATCAAAGTGCAAAGTTAGGTTGAGGCCGTACGGATTTGGTACGGACAGATGTACTTGGACCGGACCGGATCCGTACGGATCACCTCGACCCAAAACTTATACATTTGGTCCTTAGAGCTCATTTGGAGGATTGTACAAAAATATGGTTTAAAGTGTACGGACCAACCCTAATCCGTACACTCCTATGGTGATTGCTTGTGCGTTAAGGTATGGAAGACCTTATGTGTTACACAAGGAAGAAGATAGGATCTCGAGAGCATCTTGGCGTGATACCTTGATCCCTTTTTGACCGTTTGAAGTTAAGAAAGCAAGTGGCATTTCTGGTCAAAAGGAACCAAGGAAAAGATGCTGAGAAGATGCTCTTGGCAAGGAAGAAAAAAAATAAGGTCTAGGCGCTTTATCAGCCAGCTCCAAACGTGTGAGAATCCTTGCCCACACAATTCAAACTGAGGCTCCTTCTTCCCATTGACTCCACATGCTTTGCATAGTGTATTTGACACTTTATCTTGTATGCAAGTATCCATTTCCCTTTAAATTCGTGTAGCTTCATTTGTAAACATTAATCTGAGTAATAAACTCTTTTTCATAGTCTTTTGGTTCTTATTCTCTAATCTTGTTATGAAGTCTCTTTAATCTTTCATCAGTCTTACCTTAGTCTCTTTAATCTCTCTCAATCTCTATTAGTCTCTCACGCATCCATCTTAGTCTTTCACCTTCATAAATCTCTCTTTAGTCTCTCCTTTTCTTCATTCACGGATTCAACATCACTCATACATAATCCTTTTATAAAAATATCACTTACCTTATTCAGAATATGCTTGCCTAAGGTTTAGGAACGTTGAGAGTTAAAGGAGCGGAAGAAGTCACGGGTGGAGTTAGGAGTTTGAAGACTCATGACCGTTTGGTCATGTCACTATCAACCGGCTGGACGAGCTATGCTCTCTCTCTCTCTTGTACATTTGTTTATTGTTCCCACTCTTGTTTGCTTGCACATGTAATCCTCTATTTATGGGTTGTTCCGAAAACAAATCAAGCTAAGGAAAACAATTCTCCTTCCATTCTCTTTGTCTCACGGATTCTCTTTCACTCTCTCTCTCAAATTCTTCATGTAAACTACTTCTAATTCTCACATTCTAACACTCCTGAGTCTATTACCAAAGGTTTAAATATATCAAATGCATTCATATTTGTGGTTAGAGCACTAGGTGCACTAGACAGTTTATATGATGCATTTAGAGAGAAACCGAGTGCGTTACCAGACTCTTTTAGGGCTTTGATGAGTGCCTCAAGGTCAGACTTCTTGATGGTCTCATCCTGTGTTCCTCTCATTGCTGTGCTGCCATTGTTGCTAGTCGCCTTTCCCTCACCAGCATTCCTAGTGTGCCGTGAAGTAGATGGTGAGCCTACATCACCAGAGAAGTTAGCTCTTGCATCAGTTCTGAACTTTTATGGCTTCGGATGGAAGGGCTACATCACCAGCACTTTTCCCTTCCATCCCCTTCTTCTTGCAGTGATCACACTCCCACACCTTCTTATCAGCTCCGGGTTTGTAATAGCCTTTGTTTGCAGCACCCTCAACATGGTTGTCTACTCCATCGGCTTTGTTTGCAAGAATGAGGTTTCCTTTGCCTCCAAAGAGTGTATGATCTTGTTCTGGCTTCCTAAACCCATTTCCATTCAAGGTTGTGCTCAACTTGTTGTACCAGGACCTTGGAGATTGTTTAAGACCATAGATGGCTTTCCTCAACCGCAACACATTCCCTTTCTTCACCAAATGCTCTAAGTCAGGTGGGAGTTGCATGTAGACTTCATCTTCTAGCTCTCCTTGAAGAAAAGCATTTTTAACATCCATTTGAAATAAACCCCACTCAAGGTTGACTGCCACAGATAACACAATACGGATGGTATGAAGCTTTGAAACTTGTGCAAATTTGTCAATGTAATCCTCTCCATACTTCTGTGTAAATCCTCTTGCAACAAGCCGAGTCTTCTTTCTTTCTATGGAACCATCAGCATTGTACTTGATGGTGAATATCCACATGCTTGTCGCAGCCTTTCTACCCTTAGGAAGCTCACTCTCATACCAGGTGTTGTTCTTGATGATGGCATTCGCTTCAGACCCTACTGATTCCCTCCATTATTTATCTTGCATGGCCTCCTCATATGATCTTGGGACTTGACTTGCATCCAAGTTAACCACGAAAGCAAAATGAGCTTTAGGAAACTCCTTATAAGAACATACTGCCTGTGATGGATGTTCCACAGCATGAGTATTATAATATACTCGTGTATTGATCCAGTTGGAAGGAGGATGCCTTATCCTTGTACTCTCCTTCTTAATGGTGGGTTAGCCATTTCTTCTTCTCGGTTGCTATCAGCTTCCTCCTCCCGTTGAGGTGTGGTACCTTGACCATGAGAACCTGACTCTTCTGGTCCTCCTTCTCTATGATCTTCAGTACTCTCATCCTCTCCTAAGTTTCCTAAGTCACCATCCTCAAATTCCCTTGAGCCTTCAGTTCCTTCTTGAGGTCGTGTCTCAGGTTCATCTCCCCCCTCATGGTTAAGGTGGGATTGTTTTTGTCTTTGCAGTCCTTCTCTTTGACTGATCCTAGTCTCTTGATTCACTCCAATGCCGAGACCTTCTAATATGAGCCTCAAAGTACCAGCTCTATCAGATGTCAAGTCTCTTAGGTCTTCTTGTGGTTTCTCCTCATAGTAACCTCGTGTTTCCACAAACTTAACATCTCTAGTAACAAGCACCCTCCTAGTAGCCGGATCATAGCACTTATAGCCCTTCTGAGATGGAGAGTACCCTATGAACATTGCCTTTGTACTCTTAGCTTCAAGCTTATTACTCAACTCCCCTGGAACCAAGACATAACACAAGCTGCCAAATACTCTCAAGTAGTCATGAACCGGTTTATAGTTGTTGAGTCCTTCAAATGGAGACTTGTCATTCAATATCTTGGTTGGAGTTCGGTTGATTAAATAGAAAGCAGTGGCAACAGGATCACTCCAGAATCACTTAGGAACATTTGCTTGAAACATTAAGGACCTTGCAACCTCCATGAGATGCCAGTTCTTCCTTTCAGCCACTCCATTTTGTTGAGGGGTATATGGGCAACTCGTCTGATGTAGAATACCATGATGTACTGGGTGCTGCTTGAATGCAAGAATTGTGAACTCTCCACCATTATCTGAAAAAAAAATCTGAAGCTTTGCATTATAGTGGTTAGTCACACAAGAGTGAAATTTTTTAAATGCATATATCACCCTATCTTTTGATGGTATGAGTGTTAACCAGGTGTGTTTTGATTTTTCATTTATAAAAGTGATAAAATACTTATAGTTTTCCCTAAATAAAAATGGTGCAGTCAACACATCTGAATTAATTAAATCAAAACATTTTTCATAAACAGTAGATGATCTTGGGAAAAACTGTTTTACAATGCTTGCCTAAAATGCAAGCTTCACAATTATTGTTTTCAAAAATCACACCTGGTAACATAAGGTTCAATGCTATAGTATGACGATGACCTAATCTAGCATGCCACAACGCATTTTTATTCAAAACAGAAGCAAAAAACGAACAACTATAATCAGGAACAGAAGTATGTTCTTCAAGCAAATATAAATCTCCCTTGGTAACTCCTTTCCCAATCACTTGGTTGCTCTCAATATCCTGAAACCTAACATCATCACGAGTGAATATGACATTGCATTGTAAATCTTTAGTACATCGGTTGACGGATAATAAGTTTGAGGTAAAATCAGGCATGTAAAATGATCTAGAATCCCTACCAAACAACTTTAGAGTTCCTACCCCTCTAATTGGAATCCTATCACCATTAGCAATCATGGCATTTCCATTTGTACGTTCAATGTTTTTAATTAAACTCATGTCACTTATCATACGATGAGATGCACCAGAATCAACAATTAAAGGCTTAGACATGTTACTAGCTATATGACATAGAATGCTAGGTGATTCGGTTTTAACAATGTGACCATTTGACCATCTATCAAGTATTTCATCAATACTAGCATTCCTATTATCATAAGTGTTCATGTCTAAGTTCCTAGCAATATGACAAGCACCAAGAGAATACCCCTTTGGATTACTAAGAGTGTTACCATTATCCTTAAGCATTTTGATGAGTGCATCAATGTCAGACCTCCTAATAAACTCCTGATCATTGTTGCGGATGCTTTGACCACCCGTGTAAGCCACCAGATATTTTCCATCTTGAGCCTCATTCTTACTTGCTTTGCTGATACTAGCTCCACTAGATCCTTCAGATACATGATCACGGCCTTCTCTTTCCTTCAGAAACTTGGCCGGTTTGAGGTGTGGGTGTAGTATCCAGCACTGATACCACTTGTGTCCTTGCTTCTTACAATGATCACACTTCCTCATACTTGTTATGCACAGCCTTGTTATGCGCAGCCTTGTTAGCTTGAGGACCCATCTCCCCTCGCTCAACTTTATTCGCCTGGTTTGCAAGAGAGAGATCTCCTTTACCCCCAAGCAAACCGATTGATCCTTCCTCCTTCTGAACTTGAGCGCACACCTCTTCAAGTGATGGAAGCTTCTCTGCCCTTAGGATGTGTTTAATGAGACCATTGTATGCAGGATTCAAGGTGAGTAGGAGCCCAAAGACCTTATCCTGCTCCCTTCTTTCAATCAGCTCATCTTCATTGGTAGTACTCGGCCTCAACATCTCTAGTTCCGACCACAATGCTCTAAACCTCCCAGGTGCTTAGTAAACTCCATGTCTTCTTGAACTAGGGTGTTGATGGCGCGCTTCACTTCAAAGACTCTACTCAGGTCGTAGATGTTCCCATATACCTTCTTCAAAGTATCCCACAAGTCCTTAGCTTTGGTACAATAGCTATATGCCTTCAAGATTGACTGCTCAAGTGACCCTTGTAGATTCGATAACACCAGCAAGTCATCTTGTTCCCACTTATCTTCATCAGTGGTGATGACTTCTTCATCACCTTCATGACTAATGAGTCTTGGAGCCTCACCAGATGTGATATGACCCCATAGACCCTTACTTCCCACGGCTGTCTTCACCAGCCTTGACCACATCAAATAATTTCCCCCCATTAGGGTAACCGGAATCTTCATGTGATGTGAGTTTCTCCCTTCTTCCATCTTCACCAGCTTAACTCCAAAAACTTGCTAAAGATGAAAGCTTTGAAGTTTACACTCAACCGTGTACAAAGTCTGAAACTTTATTTTGAATCTTCAAAGAACTTTCTCGGCAAAAACACTTGAGTCTTCAAAGATAGCAGCTTTAACCTTGAGCTCCCAAGAACAGCTTCTTCTCCACGAAAAGAACTTTGAACAACTCTTCACTAAGCTTGGATTAACACGAAACTGGCTCTGTTACCATAAAACCTTTATGGTTTTATGAGTAATTCGAGTTTGAAAGGGAGATTAGAAAATGAACAAAAGACTTGAGAGACAAGAAATGAGACTTAGAAAGATTTTGTAGACAAATGAGGATTGGATCGAACCATTTTGTGTAAGACTAAGAGAAAGATTTCAGAACTGCTTGATCTTTCATTACTCAGATGTGTTTACATAAATAGAGAAGAGAAGATAAGATGCCAAACGGCTACAAGGAAAATCGTGTGAAGTCAAAGAAAAGAGGAGCGTCCCATTTGAATGCTTGGTTGTGGTTCCTTACACGCTTGATTCCATTGGAATCTTGACCAGATGCCAATCCCTTTCCAGCCTTAGTCCAAGCTGTCCATGCGTGCCTTAGCCTCGCAAGTAACCAAGGTTAACACCTTAGGTTACCACACCTCCTTTTACTCGGACCTTCTTCCTTCTTTGAGCTTTGGTGTGTACGGATAAGGTGTGTACGGACACTTGTACGAACAGCCTATTTCTGCACACTCTCAAATGTCCCCAAAGTGATATTTAAACATGTTTGGGTTGAGTTGGTCCGTACAGTAGGCCGTACCATCTGTACAGTCCGTACTGTCCGTACCACTCACCCTAAATATGCAACATCACTTCTTAGTTCCATTTCACAGCCTAGAACACATCTTCTCCATCTCTTAATAACACAACTCAACACTATATTCTACTTCAGCACTAGATCATGATACCACCTTTTGCTTCTTGCTTTTCCATGTAACTAGATTGCCTCCAATAAAGGTGCAGTAGCCTGTGGTTGATCTCCTATCAACTCTATCTCCTGCCTAATCAGCATAAGAATATCCTACTACCTCAGTGCTTTCATTGCAAGCCATCCACACTTCTTGGCCATGAGCTTCTCTTAGATACCTCAAAATTCTCTCCACCATGTTCCAATGATGAATCTTGGGAGCTTGCATGTGTTGACTCACTTGGTTCACGGAAAAAAAAACATCAGGTCTTGTTATGGTTAAGCATATGAGCTTCCCAACCATCCTTTTATACTTCTTGACATCTTCAAAGGGACTGGCATCAAACTCCCCTTCTCGCATCACCTTGTAGCCTTCTTCCAATGGAGTTTTAGCTTGTCTACGTCAAAGGTTTCCTGCCACATTTAAAATGTCAAGTGTGTACTTCCTTTGAAATAGGAAAAAGCCCTCCTTAGAGCGACACATTTCAATCCCTAGGAAGTACTTAAGTTCTCCTAAATCTTTAATATCGAAGGCATTTTTAAGAAAGGTTTTAGTTGATATGATACCTTCTTTGTTGCTACCTGTGATGATGATATCATCAACATATACCAAGATTACCACAATACCTTGTTTGCTGGTTAATGTGAAGAGAGTGAGATCGGCTTGAGACTTTACAAAACCCCTACCATTGAGTGTAGTACTCAACTTGTGGTACCAGGCCCTTGGTGATTGCATTAAGCCATAAATAGCCTTCTTGAGTCTAAGCACATTCCCTGGTTTTACCATGTATTCCATATCAGGTGGTGGTCGCATGTAGACTTCATCCTCTAGCTCACCTTCTAAGGATGCATTCTTCACATCCATTTTCCATAGATCCCATTCTAGGTTCACAGCAAGAGACAATAGGATCCTTATTGTATGGAGCTTGGCCACTGGAGCAAATGTATCTATATAGTTTTCACCAAAGACTTTTGAGTGTATCCTCTTGCTACCAACCTTGTCTTTTTCCTTTCTGGTTTCCCATTTGCAAGGTACTTGATAGTGTATAGCAATCGGCTTGTCACTGCTTTCTTCCTTTTTGGGAATTCAGTCTCATACCAAGTATTGTTACTCTCCATAGCACCAATCTCATCACCCACTGATTGTCCCCATTCATCATCCTCCATTGCTTCTGCATAGGTTTTTGGTATCCATTCCTGGTCCAATGAACTTACAAATGCGAGGTGATCTTCTGGATATTGAGCAAGAGAGCACCCTGCCCTAGTTGGCTGAGCTGCAGCTTCTACATTGAAGTATTCTCGAGTGTTGATCCAGTTTGATGCCGGCTTCCTGATCCTCTCACTTCTTCTCAATGGTTGGCTTTGCTCATGTTTTGGTTCATGTGTAGCATTCAGAGGTTGAGTCTCGATTTCTTCTTGTGTATCAGCTGTATCTCATCTTGATCGTGAGCTGCTGAGTCTTCAGCTTCAGATTGTCCCTCATTGCTCACTTCACGATCAGGAGGAGTAACTTGAGCATTAACCTCAGGTTCTGGTGCCTTAGGTCCTGATTCCCTCCTTTCTTTCTCAGGCTCCTTAGTCATACTGATACCAAGATTCTCCATGAGGACTCGCAAGTTATTGGCTCTATCTAAAGTGGAATGAGAGATGTCTTTGAGTTCATTCCAGCTTTTCTCATCATAATATCCTTTTGATTCAATGAACTTAACATCTTTGGAAATAAGAACTCTCTTGGTGTCTGGTATGTAGCACTTGTAGCCTTTTTGAGTGGGATGATACTCAATGAACATGGTTTTCCTGCTCTTAGCCTCCAATTTGTTTCTCAACTCACCTGGGGTCAATACAAAACACACACACCCAAACAAAAGTAAATGATCTATAGATGGTCTGGTGTTGTTAAGTACCTCATATGGTGATATGTCATTCAAAACTTTTGTTGGGATCCGATTGATCAAATATTAAGCAGTCACTACTGCATCACTCCATAGGCTCTTAGGAACATTCATATGAAATATCATACTCCTGGCCACCTCCATTAGGTGTCGGTTTTTCCTTTCTGCCACACCATTTTGTTGTGGAGTATATGGACAACTCGTCTGATGGATGATGCCTTGTGTGTTGAGATGTTGTCTGAATGCTAAGCTGTTGTATTCACCTCCATTATCAGACCTAAAGATCTTTATCTTGCCATGAAAATGGTTACTAATATAGCTCTGGAAATTTTGAAAAGCTTCTAACACCCTATATTTTGATTTCAACAAAGTTATCCATGTGTATTTAGATTTCTCATCTATAAAGGTCACAAAGTACTTATGTTGTTCTCTAGATTCAGAAGGTGCAGTCTAAACATCTGAATGAACTAAGTCAAAGCAATTTTCATAGATGGTCATTGATTTTGACAACACACTTTTGCAATGTTTTCCTAAAATACAAGCCTCACAATCACTTTTAAAAACAATACTAGGAAGCATGATGTTTAAGGCTCTAGAATGAGGGTGTCCTAATCTAGCATGCTACATTACATCTTTAGGGAATTCAGCAACAGAATTGAAATAACAAGATAAATCTGAAGCACGCATAGCATCCTCAAGCAAGTATAAATCTCCCTTGGTTCCACCTTTGCCAAGCAACCTACTAGTCTTAATATCCTGAAAATAAACTTCATTAGGAGTGAAAGTAACTTGACAATTAAGATCAATGGTTGCTTTCTTGACAGATAAAAGATTAGAGGCAAATGTTGGCATATAGAAAGCTTTATACACTTTATCAAACAATTTCAATTCGCCAATTCCTTCTACTGGTATTCTATCTCTACTAGCTACCATAACATTGCCTAGGGTCGGTTTTATATTAGATATCAGGTTCTTATCCCTTATCATGTGATGAGAAGATCCTGAATCTACTACAAGAGACCGAGTTGTTTCTAAGTTATTCCTAGCAATATTAGCAGTGTATGATGCATTAAGGGAGATTCCAAAGGTGTTAGATATACCAAAGTTTTCTTTTAAGGCTTTTATGAGAGCCCCAAGGCCAGATCTTTTGACATTGTCATCCGGGTTAGAGCGAGCTGTTGGGAAGCTTGATGAACTGGCCATGGCTCTTCCTATTCCGTCTGTTGAGCACATTGAGGAGCATCCTGGTGTTGCTGGCTCTGTTCCATCAGCTGTGACGTGAGCTCTAGCATCCTGGTATTGGTTTCTTGACTCTTTGAATTTGTTTGGCTTCAAATGCGGGTGGAGGATCCAACACTCATCCTTGATGTGTCCTTTCTTCTTGCAATGGTCACAGATTAGAGCCTTCCTATCTTCTGGCTTGTACACTTCTTTGTTTGCCACAGCACCTTCAGCCTGATTGCTCACCACTGGTTCCCCTTTGTTGCCAAATAAACCCAAGAACCCTTCTTCCTTTTCTACCTGAGCACACACCTCATCAAGAGTAGGAAGCTTGTCGGCTCTAAGTATGTGCTTGATGAGGTCATTGTAGGTTGGGTTGAGAGTCATGAGGAGACCAAAGACCTTATCTTCTTCACGCTTATCACTGAGGACTGAGACATCAGCAGTAGGTGGTCTAAGCATTTTTAGCTCTGCCCAAAGAGATCTGAATTTTCCAAAATGAGCTTGAAACTCCATGTCAGCTTGATTGAGAGCATTGACAGCTCTTTTTACCTCAAAGACTCTTGTCAGGATGGATACATTGCCATAAACCATGTAGAGAGTATCCGAAAGTTCTTTAGTTGTCTCGCAATATGAGTAGGCTTCTAAGATAGCCGGTTCTAGGGAGCCTTGAAAAAGAGAGAGCACCATTTGGTCTTCTTGAGACCTCTTGTCCTCATCAACCTCCACGACCTCCTTTCCATCTTCTCCTTGAAGGATCTGCTTTGGAGCTGCCGTAACTGAGACATGACTCCATAATCCTCTTCCACCAAGGGCCGTTTTCACCAGTTTAGACGATAGAAGGTAATTAATACCCTTGAGAGTCACTGGGATCTTAATATGCTTCATGTTCTCCATCTTTCAGAGCTATTAATCGGATGAAAAAATAGAATGAATCTTGGAGAATAAAAAGTAAGAACAGAGTAATAGCTTTTAGGGAATTAAATCTAGGTTAACGAGCTTTGGAGCTCTGATACCATTAATGAATATAGAGATTTGTAGTATGTTTTGAGTAGAATTAGTGAAGAACAAGAGATTAATCCGAGATAGAGAGAGAGAGAGGAGTATTCGAGTGAGAGATAGATATTTAGGAACTAAGAGAGTAGAATAGTGAGGAAAACATTTTCCTTAGCATTTCTAGTTTGTGTACAATGATATTTAAAGACCATAAGGGTAAGGTCGGTTGCTTTGCTCAAGGTCTGGCCGGGAAAGGGACATGTCCCAACGGCAGGGAAGACTAGAGCACACATGTGACTTATAATATATTTTAATGGTCCACTTGTGTGCTCTTTGCCGACATAGCTCCAACGGTCTCCTTTTCTTCAGACTTTACACCAAGCAAGTCTAGTAGCTTCTTTCCTTGTCTTGTAAGGTAGGTTAGGTCGGATAGGTATCTTGAGTTTCACGCCTTGTACGGACAGACTTGCATTCCAAGTCTTGTACGGATCATGATATAGGCAACAATCCGAACCTTCTCACTTCCTTGTCTTCTCTTATTTTCTCATTCATAGCTTCATGTCAACACGAGTTACAAGGGTTTACAAGAGAGGACTAATCGTGTGAAGTCAAAGAGGAAGAGGAGCGCCTAATTCAAACAAGTGGCTCAGATCACTCACATGCTCATGCCTTTAGCATCTCAGACCTGGCTAAGAAGATAAGCCTTATTTCCAAATGGTCACTGACCACGCAGGTGTTGACATGAAGCAATAACTTGGTACCATAAAGATGAGACGATCAGATTAAAAAAGGAGCAACTTACCTTGGTGTACACGGCTTTCCGTACAACCTAGACCTAGCTTGAGTTGCAAGATAGAGAAAGGGTTTACTTAAATCAGAAGATGGCTTATTTCCCTAAGGAATATATATTAAACTAAGAAGGGAGCCGTTGGGAGAAAGAGTCACGAGATGGGATAATAGATTCAAGTTGTCTTGACCATTTGATCCTGTCCCTTTCAGTTCCCACTCACACAAGGCACTCTGGTCCAAGAGAAGCTTAGTTTAATATACAGTACAATCCTTTGTTTTATTTTTAATTGGGGATTTGTCTCTCCATAGATATCTATGTACCAAGAACCATTTGAAGCAAGGAAATAGAGTTCCTCATTCTCTTGTGTCTCTCTGTCTCTCAAACGATTTTCTTCTTTATTCTCAACATGTTCTTCATCTGAAATACTCTAAATCTTACATTCTTCATGGTATCAGAGCTTACTTGCTCTTTAGACCAACCATTCTCCCTTTATTGTCTTTGATTTTTCACTTTTATTTTAGGCAAAGTTCTTGGTGTTCATCGGGTGTTCTTATTTTCCAGTCTTAAAACTTACCAAAAATGGAAACTCACACCAAGATTGTCATTCCGGTTACACTGAAGGAACAAACTATTTTTTATGGTTAAGGCTTGTCAAGACAGCACTAGGAGGCAGAGGTCTTTGGGAGTGTGTTGTAGAGGGCAAGATATTATAACAAACCGTCCTAGGAGAGGATGGTAAGGATGATGTGGTCACGGCTGAAGGAGATGGGAAGAAGCAAGCTCAAGTGATCTCATGGTTCTCTCAATCATTCAAAACAGCCTTGAACCCTCCATCTTGGAAGCTTACTCCTATTGTGAAACTTCCAAGGAGCTTTGGGATACACTTCAGAAAGTCTATAGGAACATTTCCAACATCAGCCGTGTGTTTGATGTTAAGAGAGCTATCAACACACTCACGCAAGAGGACACTGAATATTCCAAACAGTTTGGGAAGTTTAGATCCTTGTGGGCAGAGCTGGAGATGTTGAGACCATCTAGTGTTGATCCTGAAGTGCCAAAACGAGAGAAAGGAACAAGATAAAGTGTTTGCTTTGCTCTTTACTCTTAATCCAGTGTATGACGGTTTAATTAAACACATCTTGAGGAGTGACAAGCTCCCACCTCTTGAGGAGTTGTGCGCTCAGATACAAAAGGAACAAGGCTCAGTGGAGCTCTTTGGAGGTAAAGGAGACCTCATTCTTGCAAACAAAGCTGATGGAGCAGATGACCATGTTGAGGGCGCTGCAAACAAAGGTTACTACAAACCAGGAGGGGACAAGAAGGTTTGGGAGTGTAATCATTGCAAGAAGAAAAGGCATGGAAATGACAAGTTCTGGATACTTCACCCACTTTTCAAGCCACATAAGTTCAGGACTGATGCAAGGGTAAACTTCTCTGGTGATGTAGGAGAACCATCTACTCCACGGCACACTAGGTTTGCTGGTGATGGAATGGCAAGTGGCAACAATTGTGGCGCTGCCATGAGAGGAGCACATGATGAGACCCTCAAGAAGTCTGACCTTGAGGCACTCATAAGAGTCTGGTAACACACTCGGTTTCTCCCTAAATGCATCATATAAATTTTCTAGTGCACCTAGTGCTCTAACCACAAATATGAATGTGTTTAATACGGTTAAACCTTTAGTAATAGACTCAGGAGCTTCTCACCACATGATTAGTGATGCTAAGTTGATTAATAACATTAAACCCATAGTAGGAAATGTTAAAATTGCTAATGGAGATAGAATTTCCATTAAGGGTGAAGGAACCATAAAACTGTTTGATAGAGATACCAAAGCCTTCTACATGCCAACATTTGCATCAAATTTGTTATCAGTTAAAAGAGTGACTACTGATTTAAATTGCAATGTGATATTCAGTCCTAATGAGGTTATATTTCAGGATATGGAGACTCTTAAGTTGATTGGAAAAGGTGTTACAAAGGAGGACTTGTACCTACTTGAAGACATCAAGACCAGTCCTAATTTATCTGCTTTTAGTTCTATCCTGTTTTACAAAATGATGTACTGTGGCATGCTAGGCTAGGCCATCCACACACACGTGCACTAAACATCTTATTACCTCATGTTCTGTTTAAAAATGATGACTGTGAAGCATGTATCCTTGGTAAACATTGCAAAATTGTCTTCCCTAAGTCATCTACCATCTATGAAAACTGCTTTGATCTTATACATTCTGATGTCTGGACAGCACCATGTCTATCTAGGGAAAATCATAGAAATTTTGTCTCATTCATTGATCAAAAATCTAAGTATACTTGGCTGACTATGATTAAAACCAAAGATAGGGTGCTAGATGCTTTTATTAATTTCCAGAGCTACATAACTAACCATTTCAGTGTTAAGATAAAATTATTCAGGTCTGATAATGGGGGAGAATATAAAAGTGAGGCTTTCAAAAACCACCTAGCCAAGTATGGGATTATCCATCAAACTAGCTGTCCATACCTAGCCAAGCATGGGATTATCTTCATCTTTCCTTTTTTCCCGCGAAAATATTCTATTTATCTTCAAACTTGCCATTATCCTTCAAACTTGACACTTATCTTCCTTCTGCGGGTAAATCGTCAAAATGTCATCGTATTTTTGGGTTAGATTTCGTTAAGATCGTGAGATGGGCTTTTATCACGTTTCAGGAAATTCCGAGCCGTTTTACGATAAATCCGTTTTGCGACTTTATACGAGATCGTTTCCTAATCCGATGCCATTTTTAGTAAATTCCCGAGTTAATTGTAAAGTTTAGCTACGTTCGTTTCATGGTTAATCGTTGCCGTTTTTACAATTCACTCAACGTGTTTTATTAAAAACACGTTATTTACGATTTTTTTCAAAAAATCTCGAATAAATCGTATTATACGATTCCGTTTCGGTGTTTCTTTTAAACGTTGCCGTTTTATACGATTTCCTCGAGTTCTTTTCGGGAAAACGAAGTTTTACGGTTTTTATCGTAAAACTCGAAGGATAGGACAGATTGAGACGAAACGAGAGACATTCCGACCGTGGTTCGGAACATGATCGTGTCGAAGCACTTAAGCCTTGAATCGGGGATGTGGGAGATCGAGGCTCGGTATGGTTGGCTCGACGTACGGCGAGCCGGACCGGACTGGTTCAGCCTTCTGTCTGGTGAACTTCCCGGGAAGGTTCTAGCTCGCCGAACGGTGAGCTAGAGTGGACGAATCTAGCTCGCCGAACGGCGAGCTAGTCGGGACGGGACTAGCTCGCCGTTTGGTGAGCTAGTCGCGATGAAACTAGCTCAGATTTTATGGCGGTTTCGGTTTTTCGCGGTTTCGTGCTTAACTCGGATGATCGTGTAATCGACGTTCATTTCATTTTTTCGAGATAACGATCTTTCGAGTTTTCCGCGGATTTCCTTTGTTCGGATATCTTTTTTGGATTTATAAAACGATTTCCTCGAGTTTGATAAAACATATTTTCATCTTTTTGCGGGAATTTTTGGCTATTGATTCCATCGTACCGATTTTGACCCCAACAGTTAGCCCCCCAGCTCGTAAGAATCGAAGAGTTCATGCGAGCAGATATAACTTGTTCAGCAAGTTTGGTAGAGTTAGGCGGAACTTTAATGGCCAAAGGTCCAAAGGTGAATAGTAAACTTTTTCCTATAAGTATATGGGGTGAGTGCTCAAGTTCTTCACTCATTTTTCCATAACTTGTCTAAGCTTCAAGAAGTTCTGTCCCTACTTCTTCCTTTGGATCCTTTCTTTCTCTTTTGGCTGACCAACATGTCTTGTGAATGGAAGCTTCAGACCATGCTCATGCATCGATTTTTGACCCGAGCGACCTTGACATCTCTGGCGGTTGTGCCCTTCCCAGGCCAATCTTTTGGCTCTTTTTCACGACTGAGAAAGAGTTTTTGGAATACAGGTTAGCCTTGGAGGCCGCCGAGGTTCCGCCTTCGACTTTCTGGGTTCCGAAGAAGGATAAGCTTCGGAAGAAAACGGTCGGTCCGAGTGCGAGTACTATCGATTCTCTCAGGGTTTTGAGGAATCTCCATGCGATCCCTTAGTCGGTTCAGTTTTTCCTTCCCGTTAAAGGCCAGGATGCCGAGAATCCTCCTCCAGGTTATTTTACGTGCTTTGAAGCCTTTCTGCTGAACTGTCAGTTATGGTTCCCTATTCCTCGAACCATTGTCGAGTTCCTGGCTAGATTCCGCGTACCGTTCAGCCAGCTACGTCCTAGTGGGTTGCAGCACCTTGTTGGGATCTTGGTGCTAGGCTACGAGCGCGGAATGTCCCTTAACGCGGACTATCTTTTGGCTATGTTGACGTTCAAGCGCGGAAGAGGTGGGGGCTTTTACCTAACCTCTCGGCAGGCTTGCCTTGAATGATCACGATTGGATTGATCGGTTCTTCTATGTCAAAATTGATAGCGCGTCGGTGGAGGAAAGTTGTATTCCTTTGTTCAGGACCGTGTGGGTGGAAAGTGGTATTTTATTGCCATGATCTACATATCTTTACATATATAGATTTTAACCTTTTCGTGCGTTTTGCAGTGTCTATCCACTACAAGCCGATGCTTGACGATTTCCCGGAGTTCATGAACCTTCTTCGTGGCGGCCCACTTCATTGGGGATATTTTTCTCCGAAAAGGATCCGTCGCGCTGTTGCCTATTATTCATCCGGTTTCTCTCGGGACAGTCGTACTGAGGTCGAGGCGGATGACGGTGCGGAGGAGAGGGAAGGGTCCAGATCTCCGCAGGACAGAGAAGTTCCGATTGGTCGTGGTCGAGCGTTCGATGATGATATTAATATAGAAGATCTTATTGACTTTTCGGCCTCTGAATTCAATCCGGCCGAGACATCATCCCGAGCACCGGCCGACCCACCGTTTGCAAAGGTCAGTCTGTTTTCCTTTATTTTGGTATTATACTCGGTCGCCTCTTTTATTATTATTATTATTTTATAAAGGAGGATTTTTCTCGTTTTGCAGGGCCTCCGCTTTATGAACGAAGGAGGATTTTTCTCGTTCGGAACTTTGCAAGGCCGAATCTAGGGCTGCAACAGCGGAGGTGGAGGCTGCTCGTCTCAAAGAAGAGATCGATGCCAGTTTCTCTAGTGCCCAGGACCTAGCCGCAAGGGAGGCCGCTCGTGTGAGGGTGGAGTATGAAGCTGAATCTCGTTGAAGCTTAGAGCTTTCTGATACGATGGTTCGTCGTGCTCGTAGAGCGGGCAAAAGAGAGGTTACTGCAGAGTTGATGGCTCGACGTGAGCGGTTCATGCCTCTTTACGCGGAGTTTGAAGGTGTGCAAAGGGCGAACGGCGATTTCCGCGAGTGCTGGCGTGTAGTTGGCAGTTTGCACCTTACTCAGGACCCGGACTATTCGTATGAGGTTGCTATTGCGAAGCAGAAAGCACGTCTGGCTAAGAGAGAAAAGAAGAAAGCCGAGTTTGTTAATCCGGGGAAGGAGATGTAGGATCAGTGGAGCCCTATTGTTGTGTCGCCAGATTCAGTTGAAACCGGACCTGGGATCCCGGATGTGGATGGCAAAGTCGACCAGCCATGGATCGATTCCAGTAATGACTTCAATGTGTGATGTTATTGCTTTTACGATTTCGTTGTTGTTAATCCGAGACTGGCCGTTGGTGGCTTTGAATCCCTGGCGCTGGCGGTGTGTATTTGAAAACCTTTTAATAAGAATGTATTTTCTATTTATAAAAACTGTGTTTCGTTTTAGATGTAGAGGGAAGAATACGAGTTGTCGTCTCGCATCTAACTGTTGGTGTAAATAGTCCGGTTCGTTAACTCGGAAGGTTTTGATTTTCGCGAGTGTTTAGATGTGGGAGAAGAGACATGCCTTTAGGATCTCTATTCATGCCTTGAGACATTAGAGACCAGGGTGCTGGGTTTAGGGCAAGACCTAGGTTTACTTTTTGATTGAGGCTATGCGATGACTAGTCGACTTTCAATTTGCCTAATGCGATTTTAACCTGATTCCATACCGATTTAGATCCGCGATAGGTTCTCGGCTTATACAATTCGTATGGTTGGAATCGAGCATCTCACCGGGACCCATTTCTAAGTTGCCCGGAAGTGCTGACCAAAAATGTGGATTTCTTTTATAGCGCGCTATTTTATCCTAGTCGGATGTATGCGGACCAGTGGTCGATGCATTTGTTTAAGACGGCTAACGTGCTCGATGGGGCCAATCGCTGAGCGTTTGTGTTTTTATAGTCGCGAACAGACTTAGTAAAATGTTTTTCTCGAGAATTTAGGCGACGTTTCGCCATTCTTCTCTAAAATTATTTGGTGTACGAGTTTTTGTTGAGATGATTTAAGTAGTTGTTACTGTAGAAATGTTTTCCGGATGTTTGGACTTTGTTTTTGTGTTTTCGATAGTAGCGGAAATTTTATAATGTTCTAACTTTTCCTTTATTAAAAAAGTTTCGAAAATTTTTCGATTACAAAGCGTATGTTTTAAAAAATTTGGGAGTATACGAATACTCGTATACTCACCCACTCCCCCCCCCCCCGTTTTGAAAGGGGGATAGCTGAACTCGTCTTTAGGCGAGCTGCTTACGTATTCCTTTCGGAAATCAAGCCATATCGTAGTTCTGATTGTTGGTGCGAGTATGCTTACTCGGCTGTTGCAGATTTCTCGATCACTTCAGTCGCTGGATCGATGTTTTTGTCCGGGTTTGTCTCCTCTAGTTGGGTAGAAGCGATGGGCGCGAAAATATTTTGTTTCTCAACTGTTGCTTGCTTTGGTTTGTCTTCTGCGGGCGGTGGTGTAACCTTTGCCCGTTTTGGTTTCACGATTGCGACCGCCAATTGCCTCAGCTTATGTTCGGCTAAGAAGCAGGATCGTGATTGTCTTTGGCATCCTCAGATTGCTGCGATTCCGGTAAGAGTCGAGAATTTGATGCCTAAGTGATATGTCGACAGAACCGCCTTCATGGAGTTTATCCAAGATGTGCCCATGATCACGTTGTAGATGGCCGTGAAATCTACTACCGCTGCCACCGGTAGTCGGATTGATCCCTAGGTCATGGATGTCTCGCCGGAAAAGCTGGTCAACGGTTTTGGAATAGGTTCGACTTCCGAGAGTTCTATTCCCATGCGTGCTAGCGTGTTGCGGAAGATCACGTTGACGGTACTTCCGGTATCGACCAGGATTCGAGCGACTTCTAGGTCGCTTATCACTAAGTCAATGACAAGGGGGTCAGCGTGTGGTTGGTCGATTCCGACGCTTTCGGCGTCGTCGAATGAGATCACCCCCTTTAAAGTGTCGTCCGACGGCACCTTCCAACTCGAGCCGGTTTCGGCTTTGCGTTGGTAGGAATTGACAGACGAGGCGGTGTCGTTGTAGTACTGCGATTCACCGAAAATCATGTTGATCTTTCGGCGGTAAGCGTCGTTACCCTTCTCGTCTTGCCTTCGTCCGTGTTTTTCGCCCGACTGGTTTCCCTGAGGCGGTGTTTCCGCTCACTAGTTCGTGTCATTTTTTGGGAGGCAGTCCGAATCGCGGATGAGGTCCTTGACGCTGAAAATCTCGGAGAGTTCTCCCGCGATCAATTTTGCGGCAATCCTGGCGCAGAGAACTTTGCAGTTCACGGTAGAATGTCCACGGTTTTGGTGGAGATCACAAAAAGAATTCTCATCGTAATTCAGATTTCTCATCCACGTGTTACCCGTAGTTCGTCCTTGTTCCAATCCAGAGTTAATGGCGTAGTTGTGCGCCCCTTGGAGATCCTGCCCCTCGTGATGGACGAACTTGTCGTTACGAGAGTTTTTCTTTTTTCTGCTTCTGCTTGGACGCGTTATCCTGTGCGGATGTTTTCGTCGGCTTATGCTTTTCGGACAGGATTTTGGTCTCCTCCTCGATGGTTATATAATCGGTTGCCTTGTGGAGCGCGTCCAGAATCGTTCGCAGTTTTTCGAGAGTTATTCATTTTTGGAACTTCGACCTGAACCAGAGTGATTTTTTTAGCGCGTCGATGGCGGATTTGTCGCTGATTCCGCTAATCCTAGCCATGACAAGTTTGAATCTGCTCATGAAATCGCGGAGGGATTCGTCCTCCTTTTGCGACAAGCTCCAGAGATCAGCGTCAGAGGTTTCCGGATTGGTGAACATCTAGTACTGCTTCAGGAACTCAGCAGCGAATCGGCGGAAACTTTCGATCGAATTCCGCCTAAGTTTGGCGAACCACTCGAGCACCGCTCCTTCTAGGTTTTCAACAAAAAGACGGCAGTAGCCTGCATCCTTTTCGTGATCCTTGAGTTTGGCTCGTCCCATGGTGATCTGGAAAGCCTGCAGATGCGCTTTGGGATCAGACGTCCCGTCGTAAGTCGGCACTTTATGTTTCTTGGGATCAGGTAGCTTGACCTCGGTGATGCAAGCCGTGAAGGGCGTTTTTCGTACAGTAGACGATCGATTTCGGGTGCGGTGCTGGTAGCGTGATGAATCTGAGATTTCACCGCTTTTACCGCTGCGGCCGTTTTAGTGATGTACTCGCGGAGATCGCGAATCTCAATGAGGTCGCCAGCAGTTTTCCGAATCTGTGTAAGCACGAGATTAAGAGAAAGAAGGTTTTTATTCTGAATCTTCGTAAGCATGGTTACAACGAGAGTGGCCTTAGCTGTGTGAGCCGTCGGCGAAATCCCTAACTCTAGAAGTCTAAGACTGAAAACCCTAGTTGAGACGCAGCTCACTAACAAAAAACGAAAATATTCCTAAATGCTAAGTTTGGTGGTGAAAGCTCTGAAAATCGTGGCTCTGCTTCTGCCCTATGTCTCTTGCTTATATACTGCACTCCTTGGCGGTTTGGTCCTTCCATTTCGCCCAGATCCGAGTTTATCGGAAATCTTCAGTTTATCTTCATCTTTCCTTTTTTCCCGCGGAAATCTTCTATTTATCTTCAAATTTGCCATTATCCTTCAAACTTGACATTTATCTTCCTTCTGCGGGTAAATCATCAAAATGTCATCGTATCTTTGGGTTAGATTTTGTTAAGATTGCGAGATGAGCTTTTATCACGTCTCATGACTTTCCAAGCCGTTTTGCGATAAATCTGTTTTGCGACTTTATACGAGTTCGTTTCCGGATCCGATGCCGTTTCTAGTAAATTCCCCGAGTTAATCGTAAAGTTTAGTTACGTTCGTTTCTTGGTTAATCGTTGTCGTTTTTACGATTCACTCGACGTGTTTTATTAAAAACGCGTCTTTTACGATTTTTACGAAAAATCTCGAATAAATCGTATAGTTTAGGCAATGTTCGGTGTTTCGTTTAACCGTTGCCGTTTTATACGATTTCCTCGAGTTCTTTTTGGGAAAATGAAGTTTTACGGTTTTTATCGTAAAACTCGAATGATAGGACGGATCGAGATGAAACGAGAGACATTCTGACCGTGGTTTTGAACGTGATCGTGTCGAAGGACGTAAGCCTTGAATCGGGGATGTGGGCGATCGAGGCTGGGGATGGTCGGCTCGACGTACGGTGAGCCGAACCGGACCGGTTCAGCTCGCCGTCCGGCGAACTACCCGGGAAGCTTCTAGCTCGCCGTTCGGCGAGCTAGTCGCGATGGGACTAGCTTGCGTTTACGGTGGTTTCGGTTTTGCGCGGTTTCGTGCTTAACTCGGATGATCGTGTAATCGACGTTCGTTTCGTTCTTTCGAGATGATCGTGTAATCGACGTTCCTTTGTTTGGAAATCTTTTTTCGATTTATAAAACGATTTCTCGAGTTTTATAAAATGATCCCTCGAGTTTTATAAAACGTATTTTTTATCTTTTTGCGGGAAGTTTTGGCTATTGATTACGTCGTACCGATTTTGACCCCAACAACCAACATGCCTAAACGTTTTTGGAGTGATGCAGTTATGACAGCTTGCTACCTTATGAACCAAACTCCAACTAGAGTGCTTGAGGACTCCACACCTTATGAGGTATTAAACAAAAGAAAACCATCCATAGATTACTTACGTGTATTTGGGTGTGTGTGCTTTGTGTTGCAGCCGAGAGAGCATAGGAACAAGCTGGAGGCAAGAAGTGTCAATGCAGTGTTCATTGGCTACTCTACTACACAAAAGGGATACAAATGCTATGTACTAGAGACTAGGAGAGTCATGCTGTCAAGAGATGTGAACTTTTTTGAATCCAGAGGCTACTTTTATGGAAAGAATTGGGATGAGCTCAAGGATCTATCCAAAGGAGCCTCAGATAGAGCACAAAACTTAAAGCACATCATGGAGAGTCTTGGTATAAACTTGAGTCCTGGTCCGGAGTCCATACCAGTACTTATTGAGGATGCACAAGTTATTCATCCTATTCCTGAAGGGGGGAATCAAGAGGATTCTAACACTGATGAAGGGGGATCAGAAACAAGAGAAGGGAATCAAGAGGATACCCATACTAGTCAAGAGGAAGAGGTTCATGATCTGGATGAAAACAATTTGATGGAGCCATCAATTCAAGAGCAAGAAGCAGAATCTGATGGAGAAGAACACGTTGAAGAGGTCAAGCCAGTCCAGCAGCTTAGGAGAAGCACAAGGGTCAGAAATCACCCATCAAACTAGGTCAACACAAGGGTTTACTTCAACAGTCAAGCTGTGGCTCAGCCTGCTCGTGCAACATGCTCTCTAGCTCAATATCCTATGGATCATCAAGCTTTCATCACCAACCTTGATGAGGCTTATTTACCAAATTCATATGAAGAGGCTATGGTAGTTAAGGAATTGAGAGATTCAGTAGGAGATGAGATGGGAGCTATGGAGAAAAATTGAACCTGGTTTGAAACTGAACTTCCCAAAGGCAAGAAGGCAGTAACAAGTATGTTGTTGTTTACTATTAAGTACTTAGATAATGGGAAACCTGAGAGGAAGAAAACCAGGCTGGTAGCAAGAGGCTACACTCAAGTGTATGGTGAGGATTACCTTGAAATCTTTGAACCAGTGGCAAAGCTTCACACCAAAAGGATTTTGCTTTCTCTTGCTGTGAATTTGAAATGGGATATGTGGCAAATGGATATCAAGAATGCATTCTTGCAAGAAGAGCTAGAAGATGAGGTATATATGCGACCTCCACCGGGGATAGAAGGCATGGTGAAACCTGGTAATGTGTTGAGGCTGAGGAAAGCATTCAATGGTCTGAAGAAATCCCTAAGAGCCTGGTATCACAAATTGAGCACAACCTTTAATGGAAGAAGGTTTGTGAAATCTGAAGCTGATCACACTTGTTTTACTCTCACCGGTGACTCGCCTGTTGACTCGCCGGATCGCCGGTAACTCGGTGACTCGACGGAGTTGACTCAGCGAGTCAACTCGTTGACCGGTCCAACCGGTTGGTTTTTTGATTCGATTCGATTTGGTTTTGGTTAGGTTAACCGGTCGGTTTAATTGAATTGATTTTCGTTTGGAATCAAACCGAATTGAAATTGATTTGATTCTGGTCTAATTGAAATCGAATTCGGTAAAGGAAAATCGGCGGTTCAATTCAATTTCAATCTGTTCAAGGGTTGACCGGCTTGGGTCAGGGTTGACCGGGTTGACCTTTGAACAGCGAGTTGACTTTTTGACCAAATCAACGGTTATCCGTTTTTAGCCTTTCGAAGGGCATTCTGACTCGATTTTTCGCCCCGATTTCAGATTTGGAGTCTTTTTGAGCACCAGGAGTTCAAAGCTACCACTTTTCACATTTTGCTAAGGTGAGGGTCTAATATGTAACTCTGGTACGAGTATAGAATTCTTCCTATCGTAGTTTAGAATTCGAAGCATGATCTGTCTGTTTGAATTGAGTCTGTTTGAGTCTTGATTGCTAGTTAGTTCATTCATTGCAAATTGGAACCAGGGGTCTAGAGGATTCAACCGTTGATTGGATTGTGTGATGTTAAGAGGTGTTATATATTTATATATATATATATATATATATATATGTACATACATACTTATGAGTAGGGACTATGTGGGAGGGCGGGGGTTCGGGGATGCCTGGACTATCGACGCAATTTTGGAGGGCGGGGGCTCAGAGACGTCTGGGCTAGCGACGCAACTGTGTGGTGCGTGGTGCAGATACGTTTGCATTCGACGCAGATTTGGAGGGCGGGGGTACAGAGACATACTGTACTAGCGACGCAATATATTATATATATCCATATATGGAGATGCGGGGTGTGTGGTCTAGCTATGCACTATCAGCGCATTGTTTGTTCTGTGTGATGCCTTAGGTGTCTTGATTGTTCATGTTAGAGCTAAACTTCCATAGTGGGAGTTCTCTTTATTGAAGTCAGTGTTTTGCGTGGTTAGCATCCCATACCTCACTGAGTGACTCCCCTACTACTCACCCCTCTTTCTTCCCCCATTTCAGGTGATACTGACTATCAGGAGTGATCATTTCGGACTGGTGCTTTTGGGAGTTTTATTTATCTATTTTCAGACTTATATTTTATAGATATTTTGAAATTTATTGTGTTATTTGGATTTATGGAGTTTGAAGATGATTTATGCAATCTAATAAATGGAGATTTCAGACATTTTTATTTATTTTCTTATTTTGGAAAATGCGGGTTTTACAATTTGGTATCAGAACGGGGTTCCGTCCCGGCTCCGACCCGGGATGGCGATCTATGAGGACCTGGTTTTATCGGATTTATAAATTTATTTTTAAAAAATGATTTTTTGGGGGGAACTTGGTGATTTTTAAAATAAAAACAAGTAGCACCTTTCTGTTAGTATTATTCTTGGTAGGAATTCTAGCAACCGGTTTCAGCAGAACTTGACCATTTTGAATTTCTTCCTTTCAGATGCCGTCGAGAAAGAGTGTTGGTCGTCCTCAGGCTGCGAGAGTTGTTCGTTCCCAGACTGCCAGAGCTGCTCAGAAGGTTGGAGATGACGTCAGCGTCTCTAGCTCCTTCTTTCTTTTAGGA
This sequence comes from Eruca vesicaria subsp. sativa, assembly GCA_932364175.1. Taxonomy (NCBI): domain Eukaryota; kingdom Viridiplantae; phylum Streptophyta; class Magnoliopsida; order Brassicales; family Brassicaceae; genus Eruca; species Eruca vesicaria. The sequence continues at coordinate 32,168 of CAKOAT010954043.1, read as the reverse complement.
AATGAGTACGGTCGAATGCGTGGCGATCATTTCTCGGTTGTACGAGAGATTGGATCATTTTGCGAGTTATGCCTGAATGGTTAGAGAACAACAAATCGAGATGGGCAAAAATTGCTTACGACTTAGCATGCTAGACTATCCTCTAAATTCTAAGTTCTTTAGGTTTCACGGCAGTTTACAAGATGTTTTCGTTTCTTACCTATGAGAAATTTAGAAGTCTAATAAAATTTTCAAATCGAACGTACATTAGTTTCATCGATGATTTGGAACCGCCTATTATTTGTTCTTCGTCTTTTGACTTACTTTTGTATGAATCGGTCTTCGACGAAATACCAACGAGAGTTTCAGAGTGAGGAAGGGATTTCATCGTCCGAGTTTATGTTCTTGTTTCTTCGTACTGCTGGTTTTATTTAACCGACTAGGTGCGCTATGTATATCGAAAAATCAATCACATGTTTATGATTGGATGTTTTCGACTTAGCATGGCAGAGTTTCGTAAAACCGGATTGCGTTTAGAGAGTTCAGATCTCTCGTATAGTTTAGGCAACTTTGGTGTTAAGTCAACCGTTGCCGTTTTAGACAATTGATTCGAACTTATACGAAGAAACAAGTCTTTGCCGTTTTATCGTAAAATCTCGATGTAAATTTTGATTTGGACGAAACAAGAATCAGCGCGATCAAGACTCGAGAGAGAAACTCGAGGATTGGTTTAGCTCGACGTAGGGCGAGTCAGGTGAACCCTTTCAGCTCGCCGGTAAGAACCCTTGGGGCAAAGTCAACGCCTCTTGCGCGAGCTAGGCGCTTGGTTCAGCTCGCCGTATGGCGAGCTAGTCCTGAATGGTTCAGCTCACCGTATGGCGAGCTAGTTCAGCTTGGCCAGATCACTGTATGTCGACCTAGACAATACAAACCCTTGGGGCAAAGTCAGCGCCTCTTGGGCGAGCTAGGCGCTTGGTCAGGATTGGCGTATGGTGAGATAGCCAGCTCGACGTACGGCGAGCTAGTCATGAACGGTTCAGCTTGCCGTATGTCGAGCTAGTTCAGCTTGGCCAGGTCGCCGTATGGCGAGCTAGGCGATAAGAACTCTTGGGTTAAAATCAGCGCCTCTTGGGCGAGGTAGGCGCTTGGTTTAGCTCGCCGTATGGCGAGCTAGCCAGCTCGACGTACGGCGAGCTAGTCCTGAATGGTTCAGCTCGCCGTATGGCGAGCTAGTTCAGCTTGGGCAGGTCGCCGTACAGCGAGCTAGGCGATAAGTACCCTTGGGGCAAAGTCAGCGCCTCTTGGGCGAGCTAGGCGCTTTGCTCAGCTCTACGTTCGGCGAGCTGAGACGCTTTGTTCAGCTCTACGTTCGGCGAGCTAAGACACTTTGGTTCAGCTCTACGTTCGGCGACTGAGACGCTTGGTTTAGCTCTACGTTCGGCGAGCTGAGACGCTTGGTTCAGCTCGCCGTTCAGCGAGCTGAGACGCTTGGCGCGGGTGATCTCGATTCGTCGAGTTGACTTGTTTTCGTCGTAGAATCTCAACGAAAAGTCTGATTGAGACGAAACGAAAAGCTGTAAGATTGAGATTGGAATAGGATCAGGCTTAGGATCTCGAGAATCGCGTCCAACTCTTCATTGGGCGAGCTGGTCAAACCTTCACACGTTGATATTTCTCCGATTTGGTTACGGGGTTTGATTGGTTTTATCGTTGCCCTTTTGTTGAGACGGAGAAATCGCGAGCTGGTTTCGTGCTCTTTCCGTGGTGAAGAGTAGCGATTCAGTTTTCGATTTTATTAATTACTGCAGCGTTTGCGTGAGCGTTGGCTATAAGAGCAGTCACTGCTAGGGTTGTTTTACCAGCGTTTTTGCAAGTTGCGACTCTGTCTTTCATATATCCAGACATTGTTTTGATCAAGCGGTTTGCGGCTATGAGTAAGAGTAATCCGACCCCCCCCTCCTTCTAGCACCAAACTGTGGGAACCGAAATTCACCCTTGTCGATTTCCGTAAAATAAGGAAACTTAGGAAAACCCTAATTTTCCAGAGGAACTGGATCTCTGCGAAAGCCAACGACAAGTAACCAAATAAATGCAGAAAATATGAAAAACGTAATAAAACGAATTTATAAAGAAAGTCGATCTTATTTCCGATTCGCGTAAGAGCGTTGCGATCATTACAGAGAAATACAAAGGCTTTGGCCGCAGAGGCCATCAGCGAGTTACCAAGCATAAAACCCTAAATCTAGTCGAGTCGCAGCTCGATAACAAAAGATGGAAAAAGATAAGAAAATAGGTTTGATTGATTTCGGACTGAACCTTATGAAAGGCTGCCTACGTACCCCTTTCGAGGATCAAGTCGAACGTAGTTCAGTTGATAGAGCTGGACAAGAGATCAAACTGCCTGGGCGAGTTCGTCTAGTGATTGAGCGCCAGTCATAGAAACCGAACTTGTCGAGAATAAAGCCTAGGTTTCTATGTGCGGAAAATTCTAAGTCTAGAAAAGTTGTAAAAGTCTCAGATGAGAGCTCTGAAATTTGTCCCCTTGCTTCTGCCCTATGCCTCTTGCTTATATACTCCCTTCCTACGCGGTTTGTCTTTCCATTTCGCCCAGATTCGAGTTTATTGAGAATCTTCCATTTATCTCGATCTTTCCTTTTTTCACGTGGAAATCTTCTATTTATCTTCAAACTTGCCATTTACCTTCAAACTTGACATTTATCTTCCTTCTGCGGGTAAATCATCATAACGTTATCGTATCTTCGGGTTAGATTTCGTTAAGATCCCGAGATGGGCTTTTATCACGTTTTAGGACCTTCCCAGCCGTTTTGCGATAAATCCGTTTTGCGACTTTATACGAGAATGTTTCCTGATCCGATGCCGTTTTTAGTAAATTCCCCGAGTTTATCGTAAAGTTTTAGCTATGTTCGTTTTCTTTGGTTAATCGCTGCCGTATTTACGATTCACGTGACGTTTTTTTATCACAAAGGTGTTTTCGATTTTTACGAAAAATCTCGAATAAATCGTATATTTTAGGCACTGTTCGGTGTTTCGTTTAACCATTGCCGTTTTATACGATTTCCTCGAGTTCTTTTCGAGAAAACAATGTTTTACGGTTTTTATTGTAAAACTCGAACGATAGGACAGATCGAGACGAAATGGGAGACATTTCGACCGTGGTTCCGAACATGATCGTGTCGAAGGACGTAAGCCTTGAACTGGGGGTGTGGGAGATCGAGGCTCGGGATGGTCGGCTCAACGTACGGTCAACCGAACCAGACCGGTTCAGCTCGCCGTTCGGCGAGCTAGTCGGGATGGGACTAGCTCGCCGTTCGGCGAGATAGTCGTGACGGGACTAGCTCGTGTTTTACGGCAGTTTCGGTTTTCCGCAGTTTTGTGCTTAAGTCGGACGATCGTGTAATCGACGTTTGTTTCGTTCTTCCGAGATAACAATCTTCCAAGTTTTCCGCTGATTTCCTTTGTTTGGAAATCTCTTTTGGATTTATAAAACGATTTCTTGAGTTTTACAAAATAAATTCTCTAGTTTTATAAAACGATTTTCTCGAGTTTTAGAAAACTATTTCTTCAGTTTTACAAAACGGTTTCTCTAGTTTTATAAAACGATTTTCTCGAGTTTTATAAAACGATTTCTCGAGTTTTATAAAACGATTTCTCGTATTTTATAAAACGACTTCTCGAGTTCTATAAAATGACTTCTCAAGTTTTATAAAACGATTTCTCGAGTTTTATAAAAGGATTTCTCAAGTTTTATAATACGTATTTTTATTTTTACTTTTGCGGAGACTTTTAGCCATTGATTCCGTCGTGACCGATTTTGACACCAATAGGGGCTTGCGGCCAAGCGTCCAGCCATCACTCCACGCGTGTATGCTACAGGAGATCCTACCGGAGCTGAGCCGATAGCTAGTATGTATCATTATCATACTTGTTACATTTGAATTGTGGTTTATTGTGGTTATCTTGTGTAGTTAGTAAAAATATTTTGTTTAGGATCGGTTTTGGTTGGAGTTGAGTCCGCTCACACTTTATTTGACATGGGGGCTTCGCATAGTTTTGTGAGCCCACATTTTGTCAATCGTTGGTCCTTTCGAGGTGTTTTCGAGCCGAAAGCTATGCAGATTCAGACGGCTGGCATAGAGAGATTTGGAGCTGTTGGCGTTCATCGAGATGTACCGGTAACACTTGAAGGGGTCGATTTCATCGGAGACTTGGAAGAGATGGAGTTGAATTACTATGTTGTAATTCTCGGGAAGGATTGGCTGTCAGATCATCGACTAGTGTTGGATTGCCCGAGGGCCCGAGTTCATATTCCTAGAGCAGATGGAAAGATCACATTCCAGGGCATTCAGACGCACTTTGGGGTTTCTATAGTCTCCATGTTGCACGCTGAGGAGCTATTAGAGCATCTCCAAAAAGACTCTCTATTTTAAAGTTTCCAAAACTCTATATTTGAAGTTTCAAGGTGTTCTTCTCCAAAAGAAAAACTTCAAATTTAACTTCAAAATTAGTTCTATTTTACATTTTGATCCTTATATTTGTCATAGTTAATATAAATTCATAAAACATTGATAAATAACATACACATATATATAAATTATACAACAATATTAATTAATAAAATTTTACACTAAATTATAAAATTATAAATACAAATACATGATTATTACAAATAGATTACCACATTTTTGTTGTCTAATAGTAATTTTAAAATATTTAAAAATACTAAACTACAAGCAACTATTTTAAATTTTATTATAAATATTTATTTAGTTTTATGTCTAAAACTTAAATTTATTAAAGGTAAAGTTTAATTTGAAATATTTATAAGATTTAAAAAGTTTTATGGATTAAAACAATAAACAAAAAAATATTTATGAATTCTAATTTGTATTTGTAATTGTAAGGACCAAAATGTAATTAAAAAGATGAAACTTCAAATTTAGAGTTTTGAGTATTGAAACTTCAAATATAGAGTTTCACTCTTAAAAACTTCAAATTTGAAGTTTTGAGGTTTCTTTTTGGAGAGCAAAAAACTCTATATTTGAAGTTATAGAGTTTCTTTTGGAGATGCTCATAGAGAGAGGAGCAGAGTGATTTTTGACGACCATTTCGATGGTAAAGGAAGATGGAAAGCAGGAGCTGCAGAATATTCTAGTGGTTGCAGAGTATGAGGATGTATTTGAGGCCTTAAAGGGGCCACCACCAGCTAGAGGGGATGCCCTTACTATTGAGTTGGAACCAAGGACAAGACCGGTTTCACGAGCTCCATACCGTTTAGCGCCCGCAGAAATGGCAGAGTTAAAGAAGCAGTTAGAGGAGCTATCGGATAGGGGTTTTATCAGACCAAGTACTTCACCGTGGGGAGAACCGGTATTGTTTGTAAAGAAGAAGGATGGGAGTTTCAGACTTTGTATCGATTACCAGGGCTTGAATAAAGTGACCATCAAGAATAAATACAAGCTACCGCATATCGGTGAGTTGTTGGATCAGTTGCAGGGAGCTTCATGGTTTTCTAAGATCAACATGGCTTCAGGGTATCACCAGATTGCGACAGCCGATGAGGATGTGCGGAAGACGGCCTTTCGTACACGTTATGGACATTATGAGTTCGTAGTGATGCCATTTGGGTTGGCGAATGCACCTGCGGCATTTATGAAGCTCATGAATGATGTGTTTCGCGAGTATTTGGATAAGTGCATGATTGTCTTTATCGACGATATCTTGGTCTATTCTCGAAGTGAAGAAGAGCATGCGGATCATTTGCGGATTGTGTTGGAAAATCTCAGAGAGTATCAGTTATTTGCTAAGCTGAGTAAGTGTAGCTTCTCGTAGAGGAAGATTGGATTTTTGGGTCACGTGGTTTCTGGGTCAGGAATTGCGGTAGATCCAGAGAAGATTACTCCAATATCAGAGTGGCCTACACCTAAGACTGCTACTGAGATCTGCAGCTTTATGGGATTGGCTGGCTATTAGAGAAAGTTTGTCAAAGGTTTTGCCAATATCGCAAAGCCGATGACGCGATTAACAGGCAAGAACATCAAGTTCGACTGGACAGATGCATGTTCGAAAAGTTTCACCGAGCTGAAACGGCAGCTGACGAAGACACCAGTTTTGGTACTCCTTAGAATGGGGATACCATATGAGGTTTATACGGATGCATCTGGCACGGGTTCGGGATGCGTATTGATGTAGGAAGGACATGTTATTGCTTATGCCTCACGTCAGTTGAGACCTCACGAGGTCAACTATCCGACTCACGACTTGGAGTTGGCAGCAGTGGTATTTGCATTGAAGACATGGAGGTCATATTTGTATGGAGAGAAAGTGCATATTCTCACGGATCATCAGAGTCTGAAGTACATTTTTACCCAAGCAGACCTGAATTTGAGACAGCGAAGGTGGATGGAGTTGTTAGTAGACTACAATTTGGATATCACTTACCACCCAGGCAAGGCCAATCAGGTGGCAGATGCCTTGAGTAGACGCAGAAGTGATGTATCAGGAACCAAGAAGGTTCAGGAGCTTACTGCGATGATTGAAAGTCTTAAGATTATGTGCTACTACCGCGGAGGGGGATACAGCCGGTCTGGATGCGGTGGAGCAGGCAGATCTATTATGGAGGATACGCAGAGCCCAGAACAGTGATGAGGCATTGGTCAAGCAGATTGAGATCGAGACTATTGGGTACCATACAACATTGAGTGGGACGTACATGTACCAGAACCGAGTTTGTGTACCAGATGATGAGTTGTTAAGGAAAGAGATTTTGCAGCAAGCACACCACTCGCGTTTCTCTATCCATCCAGGGAATACGAAGATGTACAGGGATCTGAAGTGTTATTAATACTGGCCTGGTATGAAGAAATATGCTGCCACATTTTTATCACAGTGTCAGACGTGTCAGATGGTTAAGGCTGAGCATCAGGTGCCTAGCGGGTTGTTGCAGAACCTGTCTTTGCCAGAGTGGAAGTGGGATATGGTGACTATGGATTTTGTGACTGGACTCCCAACAACGTGTGGTGGGAGAAATGCTATTTGGGTTATTGTGGATAGACTCACTAAATCAGCACATTTTCTAGCGATTAAGAAGACGGACAAAGCTCACCAGTTAGCAGAGATTTACATCAATGAGATTGTGAGATTACATGGAGTTCCTGTTAGTCTGTGTCGGATCGGGACACAAAGTTCACATCTGATTTTTGCAGAGCCTTTCAAGAGGCGCTTAGAACTAAGGTTCACATGAGTACAGCTTACCACCCCCAGACAGATGGCCAATCAGAGAGGACTATTCAGACTTTAGAGGATATGCTCAGGGCTTGTGTTCTGGATTGGGAAGGCAGCTGTTGAAAGTATTTACCTCTTGCAGAGTTTGCCTACAATAACAGCTATCATTCTAGTATTGGAATGGCACCGTATGAGGCGCTTTATGGTAGGCCTTGTTGAACCACTCTTTGTTGGACATAAGTGGGAGAGAGACGAGACTTAGTACCAGCAATGGTTGAGGAGACTGTAGAGCATGTTCAGAAGCTCAAGACTCGGCTTAAGGAAGCCCATGACCGGCAGAAGAGTTATGCAAATAAGCGCCGCAAGGATTTGGAGTTTTAGGTGGGAGACTTAGTATATCTAAAACTGAGAACTTTTCAAGGAGGATCTAAGACCCGTAATCTGAAGAAGCTTAAACCAAGGTATATGGGACCATACACTATCTTGGAACAGATTGGAGAAGTAGCTTATAGATTGCAGTTATCAGCTGAGTTGTCCAACTTTCATGATATGTTCCACGTGTCAGTATTGAGGAAGGTGGTGAGAGAACCATAGTTAATTTTGCGGCAGCCACCTCGTGATATTGGTAGAAATTTGTCTGCACGTATTCAGCTTGTTGAGATTTTGGAGAGGCAGGTGGAAGCGGTTCAGGGGATAATGACTATGATGGTTAAGGTTCATTGGGAGAGAGATGGGATGTGGGAACCAAAATGCAACTACGGTCAATAAATTGTAAATAAGGAAACTTTGAGTAAACCCTAAGTTTCCAGAGGACCCGGCTATCTGCAGAACCGCACAACGATAATTAAGAAAATGATGAACTTAAAATTAAAGTATGAGTGAGAGAAATAGAGAGCAAGAAGGTTTTTATTCCGAATCGGTGTAAGAACTGCTACAACGAGAGTGGCCTTAGCTGCGTGAGCCGTCTGCGAAATCCCTAACTCTAAAAGTCTAAGACTGAAAACCCTAGTTGAGACGCAACTCGCTAACAGAAAACAGAAATATTCCTAAATGCTAAATTTGGTGGTGAAAGCTCTGAAATGTCCCTGCTTCTGCCCTTTTGCTTATATACTCCCCTCCTAGGCGGTCTTAGCCTTTCCATTTTGCCTAAATTCGAGTTTATCGGGAATTATCCATTTATCTTGATCCTTCCTTTTTTCTTGCGGAAATCTTCTATTTATCTCCAAACTTGCCATTTATCTTCAAACTTGACATTTATCTTCCTTCTGCGAGTAAACCATTAAAACGTTATCGTATCTTCGGGTTAGATTTCGTTAAGATCGCGAGATGGGCTTTTATCGCGTTTTAAAACCTTTCGAGCCGTTTTACGACTTTATACGAGATCGTTTCCTGATCCGATGCCGTTTTTAGAAAATTCCCCGAGTTAATCGTAAAGTTTAGCTACGTTCATTTCTCGGTTAATCGTTGCAGTTTTTTATGATTTTCTCGAAGTTTTTATTAAAAACGTGTTTTTTATGATTTTAACGAAAAATCTTGAATAAATCGTATTGTTTTGGCAATGTTCGGTGTCTCGTTTAACCGTTGCTGTTTTATACGATTTCCTCGAGTTCTTTTCGAGAAAACAAAGTTTTACGGTTTTTATCGTAAAACTGGAATGATAGGTCGGATCGAGAGGAAACGGGAGACATTTCGACCGTGGTTTGGAACACGACCGTGTCGAAGGACGTAAGCATTGAATCGAGGATTCGGGAGATCGAGGCTCGGGATAGTCGGTTCGACATACGGCGAACCGAGCCGGACTGGTCCAGCTCGCCGGTCGGCGAACTGTCCGGGAAGCTTCTAGTTCGCCCAACGGCAAACTAAGCCTGCTGGCTTAGTTCGCCGTTGGGCCAATTAGTCGGGACGAGGCTAGTTCGCCCAACAGCGAACTAAGGCGGCTGGCGTAGTTCGCCGTTGGGTGAACTAGTCGGAAAGAGACTAGTTCGCGGTTTAGGGCAGTTTCTTTCTTATCTCGGACGATCGTGTAATCGACGTTTGTTCCATTTTTCCGAGATAACAATCTTCCGAGTTTTTCGCGGGTTTTCTTTGTTCGGAAATTTCTTTTATAAAAGGATTCTTCGAGTTTTATAAAAAGATTTCTCAAGTTTTATAAAACTATTTCTTGATTGTTTTATAAAATGATTCTCGAGTTTTATAAAACGATTTCTCGAGTTTTATAAAACGATTCCTCGAGTTTTATAAAACGATTTCTTAAGTTTTATAAAACGATTCTCGAGTTTTATATAACGATTCCTTAAGTTTTATAAAATGATTCTCGAGTTTTATAAAACGATTCTTTGAGTTTTATAAAACGATTTCTCGAGTTTTATAAAACGATTCTTCGAGTTTTATAAAACGATTCTCTAGTTTTATAAAACGATTTTTTGAGTTTTATAAAATGATTTCTCGAGTTTTATAAAATGATTTTTTGAGTTTTATAAAATGATTTCTTTTGTATTTTTGCAGAGAGTTTTGGCTGTTGATTCCGTCGTACCGATTTTGACCCCAACAGTTAGCCCCCCAGCAGATCGAGCTTGTTTGGCGAGTTTGGTAGAATTAGGCGGAACTTTAATGGCCAAAAGTCCAAAGGTGAATAGTAAACTTTTTCCTATAAGTATATGGGGTGAGCTTTTCAAGTTCTTCACTCATTTTTCAATAACTTGCCTAAATTTCAAGAGGCTTTCTCTCTACTTCTTCCTTTGGATCCTTTCTTTTTCTTTTGACTATCTATCATGTCTTCCGAATGGAAAGCTTCAGATCATGCTCATGCATCGATCTTTGATCTGAGCGACCTCGATGTGCCTGGTAGTTGTCCCCTTCGCAGGCCGATCTTTTGGCGTTTTTCCATGACTAAGAAGGAGTTTTTGGAATACTGTTCAGCTTTGAAGGCCGCCGCGGTGCCGCCTACGGGTTTCTGGGTTCCGAAGAAGGATAGACTTCGGAAGAAAACGGTCGGTCCAAGTACGACCACTATCGACTCTCTCAGAGATTGAGGAATCTCCGTGCGATCCCTGAGTCGGTCTAGTTTTACCTCACCGTCCAAGGACAGGATGCCGAGAATCCGCCTCCAGGTTATTTTTCATGCTATGAAACCTTTCTGTTGAACTGTCAGCTGTGGTTCTTTATTCCTCGAGCCATTGTTGAGTTCTTGGATAGGTTTGGTGTACCGTTCAGCCATCTACGTCCTAGTGGATTGCAAAACCTTGTTGGAATCTTGGTACTAGGCTACGGACGCGGAATGTCCTTGAAGCGGACTATCTTTCGGCTATGTTGACATTCAAAGGTAGAGGGGGCGGCTTTTACCTGGCCCCTCGGCGAGAAATGACGGTTATCGGTGGGCTTGCCTCGAATGATCACGATTGGACCGACCGATTCTACTATGTCAAAATTGATGGCGCATCAGTGGAGGAGATTTGTATTCCTTTGTTCAGGACCGCGTGGGTGACAACTGGTATTCTATTGATATAGATTTTAACCTTTTCGTGCGTTCCGCAGTGCCTACCCTTTGCAAGCCGATTCTTTAGGATTTTCCGGAGGTCATGAACCTTCTTTCGTGGCGGCCCTTTTCATTGGGGATACTTTTCTCCGAAAAGGATCCGTCGCGCCGTTGCCTATTATTCATCCGGTTTTTCTCGGGACAGTTATACTGAGGTCGAGGCGGATGATGGTGCGGAGGAGAGGGAAAGATCCAGATCTCCGCAGGACAGAGAAGTTCCGATCGGTCATGGTCGAGCGTTTGACAATGATATCAATATCGAAGATCTTATTGACTTTTCAGCCTCCGAATTTGATCCGACAGAGATGTCGTCCCGAGAACCGGCTGACACACCACTTGCGAAGGAGTCGAGGCTTTTTAACAAGGTTTGTCTATTTTGCTATATCTCGGTCACCTCTTTCATTTTTATAAAGGATGATATTTCCCGTTTTGCAGGGTCTTCACTTTATGAACGAAGCGGTGAACGCGAATAGTGCAGAACTTGGCAGGTCCGAGTCTAGGGCTGCAGCGGCGGAGGCGGAGGCTGCTCGTCTCAAAGAGGAGATCGATGCCAGTTTCTCTCGTGCCCAGGATTTAGCCTCAAAGGAGGCCGCTCGTGTGAGAGAGAAGTATGAAGCTGAATCTCGTCGAAGCTTAGAGATTTCCGACATGATGGTTCGCCGTGCTCGTAGAGCGGGAAAAAAAGAGAGGTTGCTGCGGAGTTCATGGCTCGCCGTGAGCGGTTCGTGCCTCTTTATGCGGAATTCGAAGATTCGCAAAGGGCGAATGGCGATTTCCGCGAGTGTCGGGGCGTAGCTGGGGGTTTGGATTTTACCCAGGACCTGGACTATTCTTATGAGGTTGTGATTGCGAAGCAGAAAGCGCGTCTAGCTAAGAGAGAGACGAAGAAGAACGAGTCCGTCAATCCCGGGAAGCACATGTGGGATCAGTGGAACCCCATTGTGGTGTCGCTGGATTCTGTCGAGGACGGACCTGGGATCTCGGATGTAGAGGGCGAAGTTGACCAGTCCGCGTTTGATGACTTCAGTGTGTGATGTTATTGCTTTTATGATTTCGTTGTTGTTTTTCCGGGACTGGCGGTTGGTGGCTTTGAATCCGTACCGCTGGGTGGTGTGTATTTGAAGACTTTCTAATAAGAAATATTTTCTAAGTATGAAATTTGTGTTTTGTTTTTAGATGTAGATGGAAGCATACGAGTTGTCATCTCGCATCTAACTCTTGGTGTAAATCGTCCGATTCGTTAACTCGGAATGTTTCGATTTTCGCGAGTTTTTAGATGTGGGCGAAGAGACATGCCTTTAGGATCTCGATTCATGCCTTGAGACGTTAGAGACCAGTGTGCTGGGTTTAGGGCTATGCGGATTGAGGCTATGCGATGACTAGTCGGCTTTCGTTTTGCCTGTTGTGATTTTAACCTGACTCCATACCGATTTAGAATCCGCGATAGGTTCTCGACCTATACGATCGACCTATACGATTCGTATGGTTGGAATCGAGCATCTCACCGGGAACAATTTCTAAGTTGCCCGGAAGTGGCTACCAAAAATTTGGATTTCTTTTATAGCGCGATATTTTATCCTAGTCGGATGTATGCGGACCAATAGGTCGATGCGTTTGTTTACGACGGCTAGAGTGCTCTACGGGGCCAATCGATGAGCGTTCGTGTTTTTATAGTCGCGGACGGACTTAAGGGAATATTTTTCTTGAGAATCTAGGCGACGTCTCGCCGGTTCTTTCCGAAAATATTTTGATGTACAAGTTTCATAGAAATGATTAAGTAGTTGTTGCTGCGGAAGTAATTTCCGGATGCTTGGAGATAGTAGCGGAGATTTTATAATATTCTAACTTTGTCTTTATTTAAAAAAGTTTCGAAAATTTTTCGATTACAAAGCGAAAGTTCTAAAAATTTGGGATTATACGAATGCTCACATACTCACCCACTCCCCCCCCCCCCCGTTTTGGAAGGGGGGGATAGCTGAACTCGTCTTTTAGGCGAGCTGCCTACGTATTCCTTTCGGAAATCAAGCCATCTCGTAGTTCTGATTGTTTGTGCGAGTATGCTTACTCGGCTGTCGTAGACTTTTTGATTGCTTCAGTCGCTGGATCGATGTCTTTGTCCGCGCTTGTCTCATCCGGCTGGGTGGAAGCGATGGGTGCAGAAACTTGTTGTTTCTCGACCGTTTCTTGCTTTGGGTCGTCTTCCTCGGGCGGTGGCTTAACCTTTACCCATTTCGGTTTCTCGATTGCGACCGCCAGTTGCCGCAGCTTGTGTTTGGCCAGGAAGCAGGATCGTGATTGTCTTTGGCATCCCCAAATTGCTGCCATTCCTATAGGAGTCGGAAATTTGATGCCTAAGTGATAAGTCGATAGAACCGCCTTCATGGAATTTATCCAAGGCGTGCCCATGATCACATTGTAGATGGCTGGGAAATCGACTACCACGAAGTTGACGATTTTCGTCACTTCTTTGGCTGCCACTGGTAGCCGGATTGATCCAAAGGTCATTGATGTCTCACCAGAAAAACTGGTCAATGGTTTTGGAATAGGTTCGACTTCCGTGAGTTTTATTCCCATACATGCTAACGAGTTGCGGACGTTGATGGTACTTCCGGTATCGACCAGGATTCGAGCGACTTCTAAGTCGCTTATCACTAAGTCGATGACAAGGGGATCGGCATGAGGTTGGTCAATTCCGCCGGTTTCAGCGTCGTCGAATGAGATTACCCCTTTCGGAGTGTCATCCGAAGGCACCTTCCAACTCGAGCCGGTTTTGGCTTTGCGTTGGTAGGATTTGATAGACGAGGCGGTGTCGTTGTATACTACGATTCACCGATAATCATGTTGATTTTTCGGCGGTTAGCGTCGTTACCCTTCTCGTCTTGCCTTCGTCCACGTTTTTCGCCCGACTGGTTCCCTGAGGCGGAGTTTCCGCTAGCGAGTTCCTGTCATTTTTCGGGAGGCGGTCTGAGTCGCGGATGAGATCCTTGATGCTGGATATCTCAGAGAGTTCTCCCGCGATCAGTTTTGCGGCAAGCCTGGCGCCGAGAACTTTACAGTTCACGTAGAGTGTCCACGGGTTTGGTGGAGGTCGTAGAAAGTATTCTCATCGTAATTCGAATTTCTTGTCCACGTGTTTCCCGTAGTTCATCCTTGTTCTGATCTGGAATTAATGGTGTAGTTATGCGCCCCTTGGAGATCCTGTCCATCGTGATGGACGAACTTGTCGTTACGAGAGTTCTTCTTTTTCTGCTTCTGCTCGGACGCGTTATCCTTTGCGGATGTTTTCGTCGGCTTATGTTTTCGGACAGGATTTTAGTCTCCTCCTCGATGGTTATATAATCGGTAGCCTTATGGAGCGCGTCCTGGATCGTCCGCGGTTTCTCGAGAGTTATCCTTTTGCGGAATTTCGATTTGAACCAGAGCGATTTCATTAATGCGTCGATGGCGGCTTTGTCGCTGATTCCGCTAACCCTAGCCATAAAGATTTTGAATCTACTCATGAAATCGCGGAGAGATTCGTCCTCCTTTTGCGACAAGCTGCAGAGATCAGCGTCGGAGGTTTCCGGGTCGATGAACATCGAGTACTGCTTCAGGAATCCGGAGGCGAGTTGGCGGAAACTTCCGATCGAGTTCCGCCTAAGTTTGGCGAACCACTCGAGCGCTGCTCCTTCTAGGTTTTCGACAAAAAGACGGCAGTAACCTGCGTCTTTTTCGTGATCCTTGAGTTTGGCTCGTCCCATGGTGATATGGAAGGCCTGTAGGTTTGCTTTAGGATCAGACGTCCCATCGTAAGTCGGCACCTTAAGTTTCCCGGGATCGAGCAGCTTGACCTCGGTGATGCGAGCCGTGAAAGGGGTTTTTTCGAGATTCGTACAGTAGCCGATCGATTTCGGGTGAGGCGCTGGTAGCGTGATGAATCTGAGATTTCGCAGTTAGGGTTTGAACCCGTTTTGCGAGCGAACCAATGAGCTTTTCTAGCTCTTCCGATTTTTTGTTAAACTCGGAAAGCATCTTTTCGATGGTCTCAGCGTTAGCGTTTGTAGCGTTGGCCGCGGACGCATCTTGTGGTGGTGGTGTTTTGTCAGCGTTGTCACATTCGTTGCGAGTTTGTTGGTCACCAGTCATCGTTTCTTCGTTGGACATGTTGCGGCTTCGGTGTAAGATAAATCCGACCTCCCCTCCTTCTAGCGCTAAACTGTGGGAACCAAAATTTACCTACGGTCAATAAATCGTAAATAAGGAAACTTTGAGTAAACCCTAAGTTTCCAGAGGACCCGGCTATCTGCAGAACCGCACAACGATAATTAAGAAAACGATGAACTTAAAATTAAAGTATGAGTGAGCGAAATAGAGAGCAATAAGGTTTTTATTCCAAATCGGTGTAAGAACTGATATAACGAGAGTGGCCTTAGCTGCATTAGCCATTGGCGAAATCCCTAACTCTAGAAGTCTAAGACTGAAAACCCTAGTTGAGACGCAGCTCGCTAACAGAAAACGGAAATATTCCTAAATGCTAAATTTGGTGGTAAAAGCTCTGAAAATCGTGTCCCTGCTTCTGCCCTATGCCTCTTGCTTATATACTCCCCTCCTATGCGGTTTTAGCCTTTCCATTTCACCCAAATCGAGTTTATCAAGAATTTTCCATTTATCTTGATCCTTCCTTTTTTCCTGCGAAAATCTTCTATTTATCTTCAAGCTTGCCATTTATCTTCAAACTTGACATTTATCTTCCTTCTGCGAGTAAACCATCAAAACGTTATCGTATCTTCGGGTTAGATTTCGTTAAGATCGCGAGATGGGCTTTTATAGCCTTTTAAGACCTTTCAGGCCTATTTACGATAAATCCGTTTTACGACTTTATACGAGATCATTTCCTGATCCGATGCCATTTTTGGCAAATTTCCCGAGTTCATCGTAAAGTTTAGCTACGTTCGTTTCTCGGTTAATCGTTGCCGTTTTTTACGATTTTCTTGAGTTCTTTTCGAGAAAACAAAGTTTTACGGTTTTTATCCTAAAACTCGAATGATAGGTCGGATCAAGACGAAACGGGAGACATTTCGACCGTGGTTCGGAACACGACCGTGTCGAAGGCATTGAATCGGGGATGCGGGAGATCGAGGCTCGGGATGGTTGGTTCGACGTAAGGCAAGCCGAGCTGACCGGTCCAGCTCGCCGGTCGGTGAACTGTCCGGGAATCTTCTAGTTCGCCCAATGGCAAACTAAGCCAGCTTGCTTAGTTCGCCGTTAGCCAAACTAGTCGGGATGAGGCTAGTTCGCCGTTGGGCGAACTAGTCGGGACGGAACTAGTTCGCCGTTGGGCGAGCTAGTCGGGACGGGACTAGTTCGCCCAATGGCGAACTAAGTCAGCCGACTTAGTTCGCCGTTGTGCGAACTAGTCTGAAAGAGACTAGTTCGTGGTTTACGGAGGTTTCGAGCTTATCTCGGACGATCGTGTAATCGACCTTTGTTCCATTTTTCCGAGATAACGATCTTCCGAGTTTTTCACGGATTTCCTTTGTTCATAAATTTCTTTATTAAAAGGATTCTCCGAGTTTTATAAAACGATTTCTCAAGTTTTATAAAACGATTTCTCAAGTTTTATAAAACAATTCTCGAGTTTTGTAAAACGATTTCTCGAGTTTTATGAAACGATTCCTCGAGTTTTATAAAACAATTTCTTAAGTTTTATTAAACGATTCTCGAGTATTATAAAACGATTCCTTAAGTTTTATAAAACGATTCTCGAGTTTTATAAAACGATTCTTTGAGTTTTATAAAACGATTTTTCGAGTTTTATAAAACGATTCTTTGAGTTTTATAAAATGATTTCTCGAGTTTTATAAAACGATTCTTTGAGTTTTATAAAATACTTTCTTTTATATTTTTGCGGGGAGTTCTGGCTCTTGATTCCGTCGTACCGATTTTGACCCCAACATGGGATACATGAGGAGACTTGGGAGACTGAGACTCAGATGAGGATAGATTATCCAGGACCTTTTCAGGATGATATCGGACAGTCAGATCATGATCTGAATTCGGGGGCGAATTCTTTATTAGTTGGGGAGAATTTTAACGACCCGAATCTCAAGGCCCAGCAAGGCCCAACTGCTTTGCACAAAACCCTAGGTATGCCTCCTTTAATAACTAGCCTCCTGCAGTTTATTTTTCTACAAAAACCTAAGAACACCAAACCTCTGCAGAAAACGAGCCGTCGTCGAGATTAAAGTCTGTACCGCCCCAGCCACTGTCACCTAAGTCGAGATCGGACATCTCACCACCGCAAATCGTCGAAGGTAACCATGGAACAACTTTTTCCGATTTGTTTTTATTTGGCCGTACGTTAAACCGTCGATAACTCTCTAACCACTCGTCGTATCAAAAATCTAAGGCCATCAGTGTGTTCTTCTTGCCGAGACAAATCTGAAGGACCAAGCCCAGCCGGAGACCCGCCACGACGCGCCCTCACGCGCGGCCAGACTCTCGGCGCGTGCATCTCACGCGCCGGCACCGTCCACTACCGCCGCCGAGTGCATCTCACACGCCGTCACCGTTCACTACCGCCTCCACGCGTGACCTCCACGCGCCGCCGTCTTCTACCGCCGTTCGCCGGAGCCGCCGTCTCCGACCACCGTCTGTTCGCCACCGGGAATCCGCCTCCGCCTTGCCACAGCCTTGCCGCCTCACCGCAGCCTCGCCGCCTCGCCGCCGCGCCTCCGTCTTTGCCGGTGATTTTCCCGGTAAGCCGCCGGCGACCGGTCACTGGTGACTCGCCGGATCGCTGGTAACTCGTTGAGTCGGCCGAGTTGACTCAGCGAGTCAACGCGTTGACCAGTCCAACCGGTTGGTTTGTTGATTCGATTCGATTTTGTTTTGGTAATTGAATTGATTTTGGTTTGGAATTAACCGGATTGAAATTGATATGATTCTGGTCAAATTGAAATCGAATTCGGTTAAGGAAAACCGGCGGTTAAATTTGATTTCAATATGGTCAAGGGTTGATCGGCTTGGGTCAGAGTTGACCGAGTTGACCTTTGACCAGCGAGTTGACTTTTTTACCAAATCAAGGGTTATCCGTTTTTAGCCGTTCGAAGGGCGTTTTAACTCGAATTTTCACCCTGATTTCAGATTTGGAGTCTGTTTGAGCACCAGGAGTTCACAGCTACCACTTTTCACATTTTTCTAAGGTGAGGGTCTAATCTGTAACTCCCGTACCAGCATAGAATTCTTCTTATCGTAGTTTAGAATTCAAAGCATGATCTGTCTGTTTGAGTCTTGATTGCTAGTTAGTTCATTCATTGCAAATTGGAACTAGGGGTCTAGAGGATTCGACCGTTGATTGGATTGTGTGATGTTAAGAGATGTTATATATATATATATATGTACATACATAGTTATGAGTAGGGACTATGTGGGAGGGCGGTGGTTCAGGGATGCCTGGACTATCGACGCAATTTTGGAGGGTGGGGGCTCAGAGACGTCTGGGCTAGCGACGCAACTGTGTGGTGCGTGGTGTAGAGACGTTTTCATTCGATGCAGATGTGGAGGGCGGGGGTATAGAGACATACTGTACTAGCGACGCAATATATGACATATATCCATATATGGAGATGCGGGGTGTGTGGTCTAGTTATGCACTATCAGCGCATTGTTTGTTCTATGTGATTCCTTAGGTGTCTTGATTGTTCATGTTAGAGCTAAACTTCCATAGTGGGAGTTCTATTTACTCATGTCAGTGTTTTGCGTGGTTAGCATCCCATACCTAACTGAGTGACTCCCTTGTTACTCACCCCTCTTTCTTCCCCCATTTCAAGGAGTTTTATTTATATATTTTCAGACTTATGTTTTATCAATATTTTGAGATTTATTATGTTATTTGGATTTATGGAGTTTGGAGATGATTTATGCAACTTAATAAATGGAGATTTCAGATTTTTATTTTTTTTATTATTTAGGAAAATGCGGGTTTTACAGCTTTCCTAATATGCATGCTTCACATTCAAGGTGATGGAAAGACATATCAGGCATAATCAGTTAAATTTCCCTAGCATGAGGATGTCCTAATCTAGCATGCCACGTGAGACTATCAAATCTATCAGCTGTACTACTCAAACAACTAGACTCAATGGGATTAGATGTCTTAGCTTGTTGGAGATGGTAGAGCTGATTCTTGCTGTCCCCTCGGCCTATAACCCTTCCAGTCTTTAAGTCTTGAAGCTCCAATTCATTTGGCCTGAAGACAACTTGAAAATTAAGATCCACCGTGGCTCTCTTCACAGATATCAGGTTTGAGGTAAACTGAGGCATGTAGAAGGCAGATGAGTTCTTCTCAAACAGCTTGAGATTTCCCACTACTTAAATAGGAATTTTGTCACCATTAGCTATTCTTACACCTCCTGTTGCAGCCTTGACTTTAGTTATTAGACTCTTATCACTGATCATGTGATGAGTTGCCCCAGAATCAATTATGATCTGTTTGGATGCTAAGGCAGGAGCAACGGGACTCCGGGTTGTAGCCAAAGCATACACATACTTGACAAACTCATCCCATTCCTTCTTTGTGATTGGATCATCTGCTCCTTTGTTCTCTTGGTTCTTCATGACACTGCTACCTTCTACTGAGTCACCCATATAGGCCGAGTATGAACACTCTCCTCTCACCACATATTGTGCAGCCTTCTTGATCATCATCAAGCTCATCTTGTCACTCAAATAACCAGACTCACCGCCCTTCCTCCAAGCTCTTCTTCTCTTGAACCACGTTTGGAAAGTCTTCTCAACCTTCCTCTCTTACAACTTGTACCACCCTTCCACCAAGCTAAACTCTTGCCCTGCTCACACACATCACAAGTGTACTGAACAAGCTCACACATCTCATTCACAAGAAAGCAAAAGATACCATCTTGTTCTCTCCTTTCTTGAACTACTTCCGGCCTTGCCATAAGCTCCAGCCACACTTCTTTCAGCCTCCCAACAAGCTGATACATCTCATCCTTTCCTCTTCTCAGGTCTATGTTATCTCTCTTGACTTCAAAGACCTTTTTCAGATCGGATCTACTCACATGAGCTGTTTCAATCTCACACCTTGGATTGTTTTCTTGAACAGCTCTCTCTTCACACCTCAGACTCCACGCCTGACCTTCTTTTGTAGCCATTTCTCCTAAAGGCTTCCCCTTTACATGACTACTCCACAATAAACAGCTCCCCAAAGCTGATTTCGCCCATCTTGACCAAACCCACTCGTTTTCTCTCTCTTTCTTCACTTGATAACTTGATCTCATCTTCATCTCTCTACTAAGGTCGGTTGATTCCATCACATAACCTCAATCAAACCCAGAGAATGAATAATAGTGCTCAAAAACATCAAGAACACTCAAGAACACCAAGAACAGCTCAAGAACACCAAGAACACAAACCCAGATTTTCTACAAATGAAAAGCGACACACTCCCACCCTTTTAGCAACTTGGCTCTGATACCATAAACACTTTTGTGTTTTAGAGAGTGTCTATCATAGATCTTGAGAGAATAGGATTGGTTAGTGTAAGAGATTAAGAGATTTAAAGAGAATAGTGAAGAACTAGAGAGAGAGAGACTCAAAACTCCATATGCTTAATTATGAGAGAGTTTACAAGAATATATATGAGGAGGAACTAGGGTATTTCGAAATACAAAGCATGTGAAGTCAATGGACAGGCTGGGAGCTCTTTGAAATACTTGTTCTTCACATGCTTTCAATAGTGCTAAAGCAAAACTCCTTCTTTTTAGCTCATGACAGGCTGTCTAACACTCCAAAACTTATTCAAACTTTTCCTTGCTTATCCAGACTGCCCTTGGCGTGCTTCACTCTCCCAGTGGGTGTAAGGTAACTTCCCAAGCTTTTAACTTAGTTACCACAGTAAAACTAAGGTTCTTGTGGTAACTCTCCAAAGTTACTGTCTACTCCAAATCTCTTCCTCTCTCAATATATCAACTCTTTATCACCTCATCTCAACACATTTGACATCAAGGATTTGGGAGAGCTCAAATATTTTCTAGGGATAGAGATGTGCAGATCCAAGGAGGGGCTGTTTCTATCTCAAAGAAAAGATACCCTGGATGTATTAAAGGAAGCTGGTGATCTTAATGGTAGGGCTGCTAAAACACCTTTAGAGGAAGGATACAAAGTGATGCGTGAGGGGGAGATTAAAGATAAGGCGTATGGAGATGTGAAGCACTATAGGAAGATGATGTGAAAACTCATATACCTTACTATTACTCGGCCAGATATATGCTTTGCAGTTAATCAAGTGAGCCAGCATATGCAAGCTCCCTAGGTACATCATTGGAACATGGTTAAAGGAATCCTGAGGTACTTAAGAGAAGCACCAGGACAAGGAGTTTGGATGGGTTGCAACAAGAGTGCTGAGATTGTTGGTTATTGTGATGTTGATTGGGCTGGAGATAGAGTTGATAGGAGATCAACTACTGGCTATTGCACCTTCATTGGAGGTAATTTGGTAACATGGAAAAGAAAGAAGCAAAATGTGGTTTCATGCTTAAGTGCTGAGGCAGAATACCGAGCCATGAGAAAGCTTACAAGTGAGCTAATATGGATGAAAGTACTACTTAAGGATTTGGGGATTGAGATCACAACACCTATCACAATGCACTGTGATAACAAGGCTGATATTCACATAGCTAGCAACTCAGTCTTCCATGAGAGAACCAAACATGTTGAAGTAGACTGCCACAAGGTTAGACAAGCAGTGAAACAGAAGGTGATCTTGCCATGCTACACAAGAAGTGAAGACCAGCTTGGAGATATCTTCACCAAGGTAGGAAGTTCTAAGGTTTGTGAGTCCATCCATCCGAGGTTGGGACTCATAGATCTCTCGTATCACTGAACTCTCCTCCATGGAGTGGTCTACTATTTTTCCATGGCTTGGGTTTTGTCCCATTGGGTTTCACCTAGCTAAGGTTTTAATGAGGGATTGCTTCATGGCTTACAATCTTAACTTTTTTCACATGGTCAAGCTTGAAGGGGTGTGTTGACATGAAGCAATAACTTGGTACCATAAAGATGAGACGATCAGATTAAACAAAGGAGCAACTTACCTTCGTGTACACAGCTTTCCGTACAACCTAGACCTAGCTTGAGTTGCAAGTTAGAGAAAGGGATTACTTAAATCAGAAGATAGCTTATCTACCTAAGGAATATATATTAAACTAAGAAGGGAGCCGTTGGGAGCAAGATTCACGAGATGGGATAAGAGATTCATGTTGTCTTGACCATTTGGTCATATCCCTTTCATCTCCCACTCGCACAAGGCACTCTGGTCCAAGAGAAGCTTAGTTTAATATATAGTACAATCCTTTGTTTAATGTTTAATTGGGGATTTGTCTCTCCATAAATATCTATGTACCAAGAACCATTTGAAGCAAGGAAATAGAGTTCCTCATTCTCGTGTGTCTCTGTCTCTCTCAAACGATCTTCTTCTTTATTCTCAACATGTTCTTCATCTGAAATACTCTACATCTTACATTCTTTCAGCGGGAACCAAACACTCTTCTTCCAAGGGATTCTTTCACCATTTCTTCTTTCACCGTACGAAGGTACTTTTGCTACAGTAACACTGTTACTGTGGCAATAATGTGAATAATAATGGTAAAAACTCCTTAAGTACATTCACTTATAAACCTCCTCTTATCTCCCATAAGCAACTTCAGATACTCCATAACTCTCATTTTAATTCCTAAGCTTAACACTCCCCCTCAAGCTTGCCCATGTGGAACAAGTCAAGCTTGGAATGCCATGATATCTTCCTCATTAAAAAATTCACCAAAGAAAACCCATTTATTCTTTTCTTTTCTTTGGGATAAACCTTTGATGAGCAAAAGAGTAAAGACCAACATGGCGAAGAGAGTTGTTTACCCTTTTGGGGTTAGATCAATAAGACCCAACCTGACATGAACCGACTCCATAACCTTCTGCCTTGCAGCCTTAGTGAAGACATCAGTTAACTGATTCTCACTCCTTGTGTAACAAGGTAAGATCACTCCAAGACAAATCATTTGCCTTACCTTGTGACAATCAACTTCAATATGCTTGGTTCTCTCATGGAACACCGAGTTAGAGGCAATGTGGATTGCTGCTTGGTTATCACAATGCATACTCATTGGTGTGGCTTGATCAATCTACAAGTCCTTCAGAATTACTTTGATCCATATCAACTCATTTGCAAGCTTCAGCATCTATACTCGGCCTCAGCACTATAGCATGAGATAACCCTCTGCTTCTTGCTCTTCCAAGTCACAAGGCTTCCCCCAACGAACGTGCAATACCCTGTGGTTGATCTTCTATCTGACCTATCCCCAGCCCAATCCGCATCACAGTAGCCAACAACTTCAGTACTATCATTGCAACCCATCCAAAATCCTAAGCCTCTTGGTCCATTGAGATAGCTTAGTATCCGAACCACCATACTCTAATGATGTTTCTTTAGAGCTTGCATATGTTGGCTTACCTGATTCACAGAAAAACATATATCAGGTCTAGTGATAGTTAAACAGAGTAGGTTACCAACAAGCTTCCTATAGAGCTTAGGGTCTTCAAATGATGGACTGTCTTCTATCTCCCCCTCTCTTGGTATCTTGTACCCATCTTCCATTGGCATCTTTGCTGTTTTGCCATCAAGCTTACCTGCATCTTTGAAAAGATCAAGTGTATATTTCCTTTTAGAAATGAATAAGCCTTCTTTGGACCTACACAACTCTATTCCTAGAAAGTATTTCATTTCTCCCAAGTCTTTTATCACAAAAACAGACTTTAGAAAGTCTTTTGTTTCTTTAATACCACTCTTGTCATTCCCTGTGATAATAATATCATCCACATACACTAGGAGAACAATGATACCTGAGGGAGTAGTAAGAGTGAAGAGAGTGTGTTGTCCAGTTCAGACTTTCTAAAACCTCGGCAATTGAGAGTGGTGCTGAGCTTGTTGTACCATGCTCTTGGAGACTGCTTCAATTCATATATAGCCTTCTATAGCCTTAGAACATTCCCTGGCTTCACAAGCTTCTCAAGCCCTGGAGGAGGATACATATAGACCTCATCTTAACCCTCCCCATGAAGGAAAGCATTCTTTACATCCATTTAGCAAAGGTCCCATTCAAGATTGGTTGCAATGGACAACACAATCCTCATGGTATGCAATTTTCCAACCGGAGCAAAGGTATCTTTATAATCCTCTCCATAGGTTTGAGTATAACCGCTAGCAACCAACCGAGCCTTCTTCCTCTCAATCTTCCCATTTGGTAAGTACTTAATAGTGAAGATCCACCTACCACTACAAGAAATCATCATGAACTCCGACAAAAGTTTTTGAGAATCATCAGAAAATTATTTACAATCTAGCGACAGTTCTCCGAGAAATGAACGTTTTTGTCGATATCTCCTTGTAAAATATCGACGAAACAGTTTTGCAAAATATTTTCTTGGTAAAAGTTGTCGGAACATTCCGATCAATTGATTTTCTCTGTGGATTCTCAGAAACGTTTCTGGGAATCTTCTCAGGATCATATATTTTTCCGAGAACGAAGGTGTTGTCGGTATATCTGTGTGTGAATAGTTTTCCAAGAGATACCGACAGTGATCTTCATCACATAATTGTTGGAACTTTAGCAGTAATACCGATGATGACTTGTTGCCCGAATGAGGTCTGGAAAATTAAACCCAGACTGTCGCTATATTCACAGTATCTAAATTGTGTTTGCTGCTTAAAATTTCGAACTCTTAAAAATTCCAGGATAAAATTTTGTGTTTTGGTTTCCAAGGGATTACCGATAAACATGGTTCACAGTAATATCCTTTTTTAAAGAACAAGCAAGTTTCTTACCACTCTCACTTTATCTCTTCCCAATATTTTTTCACTTAAAAGCTCCTTTGTAATCCCCAAAAACTGATGAAGGTAACAATGGTTGACGATGAGTATCTCATTTACTCAGCTACAAGATCATTTCACGAGAATCACTCCTCCAATTACTCTGTAAATCTATGTCGATGAATATACAAGTTTCAGATTTTAGCAAATGTTCACTCCTTTTATTTTCAATAAACGTAATGTTCTCATTATATTAGTTTTCTTTTCTTCTTCGAAGTTGTATTACTGATTGCTCAAAAACAGAGCATGAACAATAAAAAAAAAAAATTTTAAAAACTGTCTCAAAACAGAGAAACAATCGACCAAATCAGAGTAAAATCATAATAAACAAAACCAGAAGGATCCAAACCCAGGATAGCGAATGATACGAAGACGTTGTTTTTTTTTTAATTGTCACCAATTTTTCTCGGAAGAAAGTAGAAAAACTCCGATAATATTCAGATAGCACATTCAATATACTTTCCGAGAAACTCCCAGAAACTTGACGGAAACAACTGATAAGTCTGCGATTTCAAATTTCATCGGAAGTTCGATATCGGAAAGTACCTATAAATTTCCCAAAAATGTTAACCGTCAAAGTACCGAGAAATATGATCTGTCGGAACTTTCCGAGAATTTAGCGATATACTTGAATTTCGGAGACCCAAACACCGACAGTTTGACATTTCTCTGCAAATCACCGGAAATCATAAGTCCCGACAAATATGCGAGAACTGTGACCGTCGGCTAAGAGCTTGCTCTCTTGTAGTGTACTAGTAACAGCCTTCTTGCCCTTTGGGAGTTCACTCTCATACCATGTGTCATTATTAATCATGGTATTAGCTTCATCACTAACTGATGCAACCCATTCTTCATCAGCCATTGCTTCTTCATAGGTTTTAGGAACAAAGCTCTGGTCCAGGCTGGTCATGAAGGAGAAATGTTCTTTGGGGTACTCGGCGAATGAACAAACAACTTGGCTTCGATGAGAAACCTCAGTGGCATTGTAGTAGACTTTTGTGTTCACCCAATTAGAAGGAGGCTTCCTTACTCTTGTACTTCTCCTTAGAGGCACACCAGTACCTGAATCCGTGGCTTCTTCATCTCTTGTACTTCTCCTTAGAAGCACACCATGTTGAGTTATAATAAGGATAGTTAAGAGATCGAGGTGACTTGTGTGAGAAGGAAAGCGAAGATGGAGTTAGGGCTAAAGTGTGATAATCAGCCTTGAAGTAGAAAATGAGTTTGGGAAGTTTTAGGGTGTGTTGTACGGATAGGGTTTGGTCCGTACAACAATGGTAACTTGAGAGTGAAGGTATTGGTGTAACTCGGCCTATGGAGAAGAAGGCTGAAGACTCTACTTGCAAAGGAGGCTTTGGGGACCAAAGAGTCCAAAGGAAGAAGAGGCTTTAGTCTTGACCGTTAGGAGATAAGCTTGGTCTTCATGAAAGCTGTAGCAAGCTGGAAAAGGAAGAGCATCCCAAATACCTTTGGCCTCAAGCGTGTGAGAGATCCCAGCCATTCCTTTTCAAATATTGGCTCCTTCTTGTGTTGACTCCACACACCTATCTTATCTTCTTCCTCACGAAAATACCTAGTGTCTCTTACTATAAATATGTAATCTCATGATTAATGAAATCTAAGCAATTCAGACTTTTTATTCTCTTAGTCTAATCATGGTTACTAATCTCTAAATCTCATTTTCGACTCAAATCTCTTACCAATCTCTTCTCTTGTCTCATTAATCTTTCATTCTATCTCTCTAAGCTCAGATTAACCAAAAATATCATGGTATCAGAGCCAGGTTGACTACAATCTGAGCTCGTGTTGAAGGTTTGAAGATTAAAACTTTGTTTGCTGGGAAAGCTCAAAGCTGTTCTTGGTGTTGCGTTTGGATTCAAGACTTGTGTGGTCTTGGATAAGTATTCCGTGTGAAGAGTGAAGACTAAGCCTGTGTCTTTAATAAGTTGTGAGTGTCTTCTACAAAGGTTTCATCTTTAACAAGTTGTTGAAGTCTATCTGGTGAAGATGGAAGGAGGTATGAAGATGAAGGTTCTGGTTATTCTTAAAGGTGGAAACTACCTTTTGTGGTCGTGGTTAGTGAAGACTGCTGTGGGGAGTAGAGGGTTATGGAGTCATATCACACCTTCAGAGGCTCCTAAACTTATCACTCAAGATGGAGATGAGGAAGATGTCACAAACGACGAACAAATGGGAGCAATAAGACTTAATGGTTTTGTCCGTGTTGCGAGGATCGTTGGATCAACCCATCCTTGAAGCTTACAGCTACTGTACCACAGCTAAGGACTTATGGGATACTCTCAAGAAGGTCTACGGTAATTTCTCTAACCTAAGCCGTGTGTTTGAAGTCAAGAGAGCGATAACTTAGCCCAAGAAGACATGGAGTTCACTAAACATCTTGGAATGTTTAGAGCTTTATGGTCTGAGTTGGAGATTCTTAGGCCTAGCACCACGGATGAGGATCAGCTTATTGAGAGGCGTCAACAAGACAAAGTCTTTGGACTCTTGTTAGATCTTAATCCCTCGTACAAAAACCTCATCAAGCACATCCTGAGATCCGAGAAGCTTCCTTCCCTAGAAGATGTTTGCGGTCAAGTTCAGAAGGAACAAGGGTCAATGGGTTTGTTTGGAGGAGGAAAAGGAGAGCTGACATTGGCAAATCAGGTCACACAAGAAGATCTTGGAGGTGGTTATCAAGCTAGCAAAGCCGCGTATGGAAGAGGTGAGGATAGGAGGTTCAATGGAACATGTTGTTGAGTTGAGAGGTCTTATATAAGGTTGAGCAGGGTTCTAAATGGTATGGAAGGGAAGAAGTATTGTAGTGTACGGACATGCTTGGTCCGTACACTTGAGGCATTTGAGAAATGGTAACATAAGATGTGTTGGGGTCAAAATCGGTACGACGGAATCAATAGCCAAAATTCCCCGCAAACGCGTAAACGCAGCAGTTTTATGCATCTCGAAAGATCGATTTATAAAGCTCGAGAATCGTTTTGTAAGGCTCGAGAATCGTTTTATAAAACTCGAGAATCGTTTTATAAAACTCGAGAAATCATTTTATAAAACTCGAGAATCGCT